>VBVR01002192.1:0-24355 GCA_011638315.1 Tetramorium parvispinum
GACATTACAGTGGCCTCTCTGATAAAATTATTTACATGCAGTCTAAAATTGAGATAAATTTTTGCACACAGTATCCTTTAAATGTTTAGTCTTGAAGAACAAATCAACGATTATATATTTGCTCATTTTCAGGATGCAGTTCTTTAAAAGCGTATAAATATTCAGCACTAAGTACGTATCCAGGAATTTGATATCTTGTTAAGAAATGGCTAGTACATCGACTACAAGTACGGAAAGTACTTCTAACAAGAATGGAAATAACACGGAAACAGAAAGGCAGCTCAAAGAGAGAGCCGAAAGAAATCGCCAAAGAGCACTCTTGTTAAGAAAATCGAAGGTTGTAACTCATCCTTATGCGAGGTGTGCATCAAGCATATACGTGAGACAGTTGTTTATGTCTGTCTGTATATGCAATCATCGTTGAATGATGAATTCTCTGAGTTAGCTTTTTCCTAAAAAAATTTGTTTAAACTTTTAATATTTTTATCGATAACATGTTTGTAGAGAAAATGATGATTCTGTAAAAGGGAGGATGCTAAAAGTTCAAGGCCAGCGTGTTATTGATAGTGGTGGAGGCTTCCTGATAGAAGAAAATGATGAATTGAAACAACAAATGGTAACACATGTATATATAGCTATACATAATTCTACGTGATATATGATATTGGTATGTTATATAATAATACACATTTATTTATTTAGTTGAAGATTAGAACCGAACCAGAACCACGTGTTGGCAAATTTAGCGAATGTGAAGAGTGTCAGCAGAAATTTGAGGATTCGTATCTTTTGCAAACATTCGATCTGACTGTCTGTGATAAATGCAGGTATGTCAGCGGTGTTTAAAACTAATAATTTCTTATTAAATAAAACAACAATTGCGAATATTATATGGATATATAATTTTAGAGATAAAGAGGGCAAGCACTCCTTAATAACCAAAACTGAAGCTAAACAAGAATACTTACTGAAGGACTGCGATCTTGATCGACGGGAGCCCGTGTTGAAGTATATCGTTCGAAAGAATCCTCACAATGTAAATTGGGGCGAGATGAAGTTGTATCTGCATCTGCAGATAGAGCAGAGAGCTTTGGAAGTTTGGGGTTCGGAAGAAAATCTGTTGAAGGAGAAGGAAGCGCGCGATGTAAAGCGAACGGGAACCAAGATCAAGAAATTCAATAAAAAGGTACCTAAATTTATACAAATATGAATGATTTTAATATGATATCGTATATTGTCACTGAAACAACGTTTTATGTTTCACGGATGAATGAAGATGAAACAGCTGCGAATGCAAGTGAGAAGTTCGTTGTACGATAAGACAACAAAAGCGTCGCATGTTCACGAGTTTGGAAAAGACACGTATAATGAAGAGGATGATACGTATACGCACACTTGCACAACGTGCGGTTATGAAGAAACGTACGAAAAAATGTAAATGTCTGAATATAATGATATTTGCGATAGCATGAATCAATTTGATATTACTCTATACAAGGAAAGATAATTTTCCCTTGAATACGATTTTATAGATGAGTCGAAGGATTTTTTCCGTTTTCTCTCTCGAAAATTTGGATTGCGGATATTTATTTTCTGTTAAGCAATGATATTTATACATCTTTTTTTATATTACCTTAGAAAATCAGATTTAAATAAAAGATATGATACATTATATATTCTTGACATTTTTAATATTCACCTCTATGTCAATGTATTGTTAAAAAATTAAATCTTATTTTTTTATATTATGAAAAAAAATTAAATCATATACAGTTATAAAATATGAAAATTATTATATTTCGCTATTTTTTTGTATTTATATTCGAGTTATATATTTTTTTCTTATTTAAAAGAAACTATTTTTAATATTCAGAGGACATATTGCTTAAGTAATATTTGTGACATCATATAGACAACTAGATTAAAATAATATTTTTATTTAATTATTCGCGAAAACTTTATTTATATTTGAGCCAAAGTATATTACAATAAATAAATGTATAACATGTTTGCTGGAATTGCGAAGAAAATCTAAATAGATAACAAGACGCGATTATATTAAGGATATCTGCGTAATCTAATTATTATTGTCTGTTATTGTATCCTTATTGAGACCTTCGTCAGTTAAAATTGTTTTATTGCTATTGTACTGCAATTTTTCTAAGCTTATCAATGATATTTGGCTTTGCTTCGCAAGTACATAATTACTATTACACATAATATAAAATTACAATGCAATTTATATATTGCAGTCATGCATTGCAGTATATAAATAAAGATAAAAGTTTTATTTTTATCTGTTTATTTCGCACGTTTATTTATAATTTGCACGTGATTGTTCTTCGAATCCGGTGTTCGATTCGTGGACGAATTAAATTCTGATTAATACAATGGACATTTCGGAACAATCAAAAAGTTTATTATTTACATTAAAGCACCATAGGGAGAGACCGTTGACCTTCTTTATCAGAATACTTCGTTCTTCATATACATATATACATAGGCATAAATATACACATTATAGTTCGACCTACATCTCTATCGCATTAGAAACATTCTTGACTAATTGTTTCTTTGTAACACTAATGAGGCAGGTGCGAAACGATACGTAGATAACAGGCCGCTTCATACAGAAATTATGAAAATATATGTTTGCGACAAACTAAGATTTTTGCACAAAGTTCGCACAAAAATTTTAGAGTGGCAAAACATTTGGCACAGTCAGCTTGTTGCCGTCGCTATTACTACTACTACTACTATGAGTAGCAGGCATCGGGTTACTAACTTGGACAGATGATCTGTAAACAGAAAGAGAAACGTGCAAATCAACCACTTGCGAAAACATAATTAAAAATGTATTATAAAAATTAACAGTAATTAATAGTGTATTCAATTGTATTCAGAGTTTTATCGTCAAACTGTTTTAAACTCGTAATTTATAAAGTTTTTTAACGCTATTTAAATTTAAGACGATTTAGAAATAATAATAATTTCTCCACTTAGTCTTCAATTATTTTATTAATTAGTATCTATATACTACGAGAAAATTGCTTTAAAAATAGATTTTAATAACAATACTGCATCAAATTCCTCAGTTATTTTCCAATCATATAAAATTCAATAAAGCGCACTCAAGTTACATACCTATTATGCCTCAAATGACTCTTGACCAAATCCCCGGAGGCTAACGCGGCCATCAAGGACAGCTCTGCGGCGAGTACGGTGGCGCAAACAACTCGGGCGAGTTTTTTAGCGTTATGGCCGGGTTCCGTGGGATGCGCACCCTTGATTCCCAGCATCGCCAAACATGCTCCTTGCGCTGGCAAAATAGTACCACCGCCCACTGTACCGACTTCTATGCTGGGCATTGTGCAGGTCATGCGTAGATCCTTATCATCCACGCCCCATGGTTCCATCAATGTTAAACAGTTACTGCTACTAATGTTTTGCGCGGGATCCTGTCCGGTGGCGATAAAAATCGCGGTGACGATATTAGCGGCGTGCGCATTGAAGCCGCCTATGCTGCCTGCCAAGGCCGAGCCCGTCAGGTTCTTCTTGGTGTTGAGCTTGACGAGTTTGTGCACCGAGGTCTTCAATACGGACGAGACGACGTCCGCGGGCACTATTGCTTCGCACACCACGCTTTTACCCCTTCCTTCGATCCAGTTGACGGCCGCAGGTTTCTTGTCGGTGCAGAGATTCCCACTGAGGGAGATTATCTCCATGTCCGGGAAGTAGTTCTGCAGCGTCTGCAGAGACATCTCCGTCCCCTTCGACAGCATGTTCATGCCCATGGCGTCACCGGTCGTGGCGACGAAACGTAGATGCAGGTCTCGACCGGCTATGCGCGGGTGGATCTTTATCAAACGGGCGAAGCGACTCGTTTGATCGAAGCTGCTCTTCAGCTCCTGAAAGTTCTGCTCTATCCATGACATCGCCTCGCACGCGCGCACAATATCCGGGAATTGCACTACAGGCGCTCGAGTCATCCCGTCCGCCGTCACACGGGTGGTCACGCCGCACTTAAGGAGCGCGCGGCTCCCGCGATTGGTGGACGCCACCAGGCAGCCCTCCGTCGTCGCCATCGGCACATGATACAACTGGCCGTCGATCAGCAACGGCCCAACGATCCCAACCGGCACCGGTACGTAGCCGATCACGTTCTCACAGCAGGCGCCAAATACCTTGCTGTAATCGTAATGTCGATACGGCAAATCGGTTATCTCCTCGATGAACTTGCCGGCAGCACCTACGACATGACGTCTGATATCGACACCGCGCTCCATGTCGCCCACCGCTTTCTCCAACTGATACGCAGCTATGTCCTTGTGCCTCACCAATTGTATCACCTCTTCATTCGTCAAGGCACTAGCTCCAAGCTTATAAAAACATAATAACATATATAATTATATTTTGTATATGATATATTATATTTTATTATTTTGTTATTTACTTACCTCTGACTTGTATATCTCGAGACATTCCTTTACGCTTCTGGGAGTTTCAGACTTTTTCGGCGATGAATCGATTTCGTCGGAATCGCTCGCAACATGGTATATCATGTCAGTTTGCACCTCCTTATCGGCCCACTCTACGTTCTCATCCCATTCACCACCCACGCCGGACAGAGGAAAAACTGGCTCTTGAATCGTCGGTAATGTTACGCCAAAACGTTCTCGTAACCACAAATTCATCGTGGTATCCATATCGTCCAGATTATTTGTACCATCGAGAAGTTCCACTTTCTCCTCCACTGTCTTCTGTCCACTGGCATCTTCCGTTTCCTCTTCCTCATTTTCCTCTTTGAATCTCAGCCGTCTGGTCACTACGTCACTTCTATCCTCGAAGAAGATAAATTTTACCGCCAGCGCTAACAGCAGTATCAATATCACAATATTGTCCGCGCTGGCTGATAACCAAGTCATCAGGTGTTCCTTTAATTCCGTGTTCTCGATATGATCAGAACCGTTTATCGCGTCTGAAGTCGTGGATGTCGTTCTCGTTCTCGCGGTATACTCGCCCTCCTCACTCTTAAAGGGCCAGCGACTACAACGGTATAAGCTATTAATATAAATCAAAATTACAATTTAAAATAATATTAGATAATAACAAAGTAGAATAGATATTTTATTATGACATAAAATAATGTTATATTAGATATTATTTTATATGTGTACAAAAAAATACGCGATTATATTATATTATAATATTCCGTAATGCGTAATTGTAAAAATAAATTTGCCATTATATCCTTATTACTTTTACCTATGCGACATAGAAATTATAGACGTAAATCCACACAATCCTAACGATAATTGAGAGATTACAAATCGTAATTATGTAAAATTATTTGGATATTTACATAAAAACTGTCTTATATATATTTATACGCCGTAGTATAATGATCGTTATGTGAACAAATGAGAGAAAGACGTTTTGATCGAAATGCGAAGCAAACGCAACAACACTTTTTCGCAAACTAAAACGTAATCCAGAATGATAACCAGCAGAAACGGGGAGAGAATACTCAAAGTATGTTCCACCACCACCAATAATGTTATTTCAACTCTCATTTTACTGTGTGGACAACAGTCAATCTTTTGTACACAACATCTTTTGTGTTATTATTAACGTTCTCATACAATATTAAAATATTTTGTCATTCATACGGATTTCGGAAGAAAGCATAGAGCTCTCTCGATACTTTAAATATAGAAAAAAAATAACACCTATGTATGTGTTATATAACTACGATTACATAAAGATGGAATTGTAAAATGGCAATTTATCAAATTGAATTAATGTTTTGTTATTTCAACTGCATCAATTGCAACAATAAAAAATACTACAACTTTAAAAACGCGATTTTTTATATATATTTGTTTTTTTCTCGAAAATTCCGAAAATTCACAGTTATTCAAATTAATATTCGAGCATAATATTACGAGCCAGTTGTAATTTATTCCTTTAATTTTTTATATTGGCAGTTTGATTTAAAAAAAACCGACAAGGGACAGTCATAAAGTATTTTTTTTATAAAAACGTATTTATAAAATTCTATGAAATAGAATCCACCAAATTTCGCCTTTTATCTTTGTAAACACATCCATGTGATTACTCGTGACGAAAATAATCGCGAAATTATGAATGATTTTTCCGTCCGTTGCAAGATTGTTTCGTTCATGCTACGATACTGAATTCTTTGAAAACGCTCGAACTTTTAGCTCGATAAGATCTCTCTTCCTACGTAGAAAGCTTCATTGAATATGGATACTTTATTGAATAGAAGTCTATATCCAAATGCTAATGTTTACAGATGAACCTGACCTGACGTCGAAATTAGACATCACAAACTGTTTAACAAAGACACAAATATGAAAAAGTAATGGGGGTCAGATACAATAGCTTCTTCAGCCACGGTTCCCTACTCTGTCGCATATATATTAGCGTAAAGTAGTCGCTTTATAATATCTAAGCTCTATATCAAGGGCAAGAAAAGGAAAAGATTCTTTTTTTGGTTGTTACACCGCGAGAAACAACAACAATAAAAAGTGCATACCTGTTAGCGTGTACTACGAATAGGCCGCCGATCATGATCATCTTGACTCGCTCCACCACAGGATTCAATTTTTGATCCTCCTCGTTTAATGGCTGCATTATAAATATCTTGTCTGCGCTCAGCTGTCCCATATTATTTCCGCGAGAAAGCTACAAGATAATATATTGTTCTTTATATTGGCAAATACATTTGATGTATATCTTTCATTGCATACGTAATTGAGCAATTAATTTCTTCGTCTCTTTGACGATTTTTTAATTTTGGAATGTCTGACTTAAAATTTTTCTTAAAATATTTCTAAAATCTTTACAAATCGATACTTACATTTTCAAATAAAAAGAGTGTCCCAAAACGATCGCATGTCCTTACAATGATAACTTCTGTGGAAAATTCCAAGTCGAAAACTCTTATACGAAAATGTCGAGGCTATAATAGTTTTTAAATGAGATGCATTTAAAGATAACCAGTCAGTTTGTGAAAAATTGGGAACTATTATATTATACAAAATTCGCGCAAACTGACTGGTTATCTTATCTTTAAATGCATTTAAAAACTATTATAGCCCCGACATTTTCGCATAAGAGTTTTCGACTTGGAATTTTCCACAGAATTTATCATTGTTGGCGTACGATCTTTTTGGGACTTGACATTTATATAATAATGTAATATGTTCAATATATTTGATAGCATTGGATTTCTTTAACAATAATGAACCTAATCTTTAAATTTGTGTTTTTCAATTTTACTGCGTTACGCTTTCTGCGTTCAAAATGAAATTCTCAAGACGATTTGGAGGAAAGTTGTAAAAGTGCGGAGAAAGGAATCGTTTCGATGCGATCATCACATTAAACTGTACCTCGAGTATAAGCGATAAGCAGGCTGGATAAAACGTCATGAACACGATGTAGTTAACAATCACCCCGAAGCACGCAAAAGTGCAGAGAATCTCCAGCCTTCTGATACCCGATAAGGATCCTATACCGATTAAAAGGGTCTCCACGAGGGTATCCAGAGTGATGGCCGGTCCTAGCAGAGACATGCCGCGCGCGATATTCGCTTTAACTTCCTCTTGATTCCGCGAACTTAGAGCATACTGCGCCAATGTCGCGGCCTTGGACAAGTCGATAAGAAGCAGAAAGAAAAATAAAGCGTCCCTGGAAGAGCAATATAACTTCATTACTCGCGAGGAGCTTTACTTTTTTTCGTACAAAGCGACGGTAACGGCATGCTTACTTCAAGTCTGCGACGTCGCTGCGGCCGAAATTCACCACGCTGGAAGTGAATACCACGCTAGAGAACACAGTAAACAGGCCGGCGATACCTGAAACACGTGCGTTAAATCTGTTGAATATGCGAGAATTAAAAAGTTAAAATATAAGCTAAATATGTTAAAATCGTAAACCGGAACCGGCATGACTTCGATGCGAAGGATGTGTGAGGGAAAGACAGGCCGATCCCGTCGTGTTTCATTCGTTTGCGAGTGAACGGGAGGATTCTTATGTATAAGATATTTCTGAGAATATCTTACTGTCAGCATTGTATTTCTTGCGATCTCCCGTCGATCTATCATTATATCAACGCCATCGGCGAAACGCCCGTTCTGTGTTTATTTATAACGGGTATTCTCGTCGCGATTTAAATTATCAATATGTGCCGGCGCACATAACATTACGCGGAGTTAAGTGACGTGAAAAGAATTCTCAGTAACCGAATTCAGTAATCGAGGATAACGCTCCGTACGAAACGCTATCGCTTTCCACGAGACTTTCACTGCTCGCCAGCGTAGGCTTTCACACGCCACTCGGGAGGATCCGGTTTTATGAATGATCCTGACGTGCATAATTATTACGCATCTTTCTCCGCGTGGTGACGTCGTCGATGCACCGGCATCCGCGACGGCGATCTGCAGTAATCACGAGGAGAGAAAAAAAAGTTCTACTCTCAGAGAAGAAGCCGTGTAAAAGCGAAAGGGACAATGTTGCTCGATTCACGTGATGCCGACTGACTCTGTCGCCGTGCTTATTTTACATTCATACTTTCGTGGATTGCCACGGAAATAATATATTCATGCTAATTCGACACATTTCTAGTCTAATATTACATTTCAAAGTCAAAGTCAAAGTCTAAAGTTATTAAATAATGTACAGATAAAGTACAAATTATAAATTTAAATTTAATTCTTATAAATGTGTTTGTTAATTAAGATAATTATGCAACGCATGATACGTGTATGAATGACAATTTTTTGCAATAAATCTTGAATGACTAAATTATTAAAATTAACAATAAATATGGAAAAAGGTCACATCTCGCCGATTTGATTGCCAGTGATATTGTGATGGGAGGTATCCTGAAGAATTTCCCGTCAGAATTGAAAGTCGGCATTGATTTAAAAGATATAAAGATACAAATCAAAGTTTGACATTTTTATGTTATTTAAATAGTATAAAGTATATGTATTTTAAAGTACATACTGGAAAAGAACGTTCAGATGGGAGTTTACAGGGGGACAGAGTGAAGCCACAATATATGTAAGTGGCGATCAATTCGGCGAAGTGTAACTTTCTACGTTTATCAAATTAATAATAAGAGATAATAAGAATTGTGTAAATACGTCAACGTTTAAAAAAAAATTATGAAAAACTCAATACATTTTCAATATATGCAGTTTCAACATAAAACATTCTATGAATGTAGGTAATGCATAAGCAATGAAAGCTATTATTAATAATAATCTTACCTAAAATATATTTAGATCCCATTTTTTGCAAATTGCGGAACTGATGATAAGTAAATAATACCGCCAGACAGCGTATTATCGTCATCACTATAATATCAGCCGCTTTTAGGTCCTATCGATTGAGATATATATTATTAAGAGATATATTAGGAATTTTCTTTATCAGATTATAGATAAGAAAATACAAATTTTTTTAAAATAGAAAATGTATAAGAATCTACATTAAAATGACGCTCGTATTTGTAATTCAAAACAAAATACAAACTCGTGGGTAGGAATAAGAAAGTATAAATGTTAAAATATTAAAAATATAAGTTATAAATCAAATAAAGAAATTAAAAGAGTAGTAATCAAACTTTAGCAAGTGATAAATTATAAACATGTCTACAAGAAGTCACATCATAGTTTGAAGACACTATAAAAATAATTAATACAGTAAACGATTATGATTTTTGACATCGATATAATTTCGATCTTTTCTATATTGTATTAACTAATTTATTGGACGTTATAATGTCAGTGATGTGAGACTCACTAAAGTTTGATTACCATTCTTTCAATTTCTTTAAAAAAATTTTCTTCTGTTACATTTTTACTTCATGGCATGACATATTAATTTTGCATTTAACTTTTTAAACATTCATTTATATTCATTTTATTCATTGTATTCATTATGTTTCCCAATGTAAATTTTGCTTTGTTTCTTGTACAAAATTTTATATGACTGAAGAAGACTCGATAAAGTTGAAACATTACGTACCCTATTTATCATTAAAAAAAAATTACTTTAAAGAAAAAAAATGACAATATATGTATACAAAACATCGTAAAAGTCATGATTTTATATAACAAAAAAAAAACGTTCTTACAAGCTTACAACCGAAGCGTAGAGTTTTACGATGATTTCTACTTACCATAGTATCACATTTGTCATGATGACAATAAGTAACATCGGGCAAGTTCTCTTCGTGTCCATTTCCCGTCTCCATGTTAAGCATACATGCCGTCAAAGTGAAGATCGTCACGATCACTTCCAAAGGATGACCGGCGCAGAACCGGCCGTGTTTCTCGAATACGTGCTCCAGCATCGTGGATGACCCTTGTGGAAAAAACAAAATCTGCAACATATTGATCGCGTGTCACAGGACTTAATAATTTATCGAAGGAAAAGAAGAAAAGACGGATGTCTTAAAGATTCATCGCGTGCTTCTTCGATCAATCTGAATTTTTCCTTAGTGAAAATATTAAAGGGGATCGTCTTTTATTGCGATTTCTCCTATCTCATATGTTCTCAAAACGGTTTTTTTTCTACACAGAACTCATTCACAAACGCATTTATCTCTTAAATTCTCCGTATTTCCATTTTTCTCGATAAAAAATTCGGAACGTGAGAACGGGTCAATTTCCTTCGATATATGAAACATAATCTGTGCGTCTATGCCGACGCACGATTTGCATGCGACGCAAACGACACGCAGGTTTGGGGAAAGTACTGTTGCATCACTTTTTCGAGTGTCAACATTTCACACAAAGTAGCTTTTAGCCAATTAACTTATATAATTGTTATATAATTGCCGAATTTCTCGGCACAATTCTGCAACTACTGTTTCATAAAAAGAATTATAAAATTAAACTGAATTCCTAAAATCTAGAAAAATTGTAGACTTTTAAGTTGTATAGATGAAATATACGCGATATAAATTTACATTGTACATATTGTCTCTTTTTTTATCTCTGCATTGTGCATCACGTACATACGCAGGTTCAGTGTAAACATAATGCGTTTCTATATATAATTTTTGATGTATCATTTTTTTTATAGTATTTGCATATTGACTGCGTCCCGAATGAAATTTACGGGATTACGCAGAAATAGAAGAAATAAATTTTGCATCGCATAAATATCTGTGATAAATATAGATATAGGATAGATATGATAAGATGCAAAATTTAGTTCTACTACTGTTTCATAAAGGGAGCTGTAAAATCAAATTGGACTTCTAAAAATCTAGAAAAATTGTAGACTTTTAAGATGTATAGATAAAAAGTACGGTATAAATTTATATTGTACATTGTATTTTGTCTCTTTCTTTTATCTCTACCATTGTGCATCATGTGCACAGGGTCAGTGTCAATTGACATGATGCTTCTATATACATTTTTGATATATCATTTTTATAGCATTTGCATATCGGCTGCATGCCCGAATGAAATTTACGAGATTACGTAAGAATAGATATCAATTTTGCATTGCATAAATATTTGTGATAAATATAGATATGCGATGCAAAATTTAGTTCTTTTACTCTTGCGCAATCCCATAAATTTCTTTCGGGCATGCAGTCGACGTGCAAAATAATCTGAAAATGATAGATAGAAAATTTATACAGAAACGCATTATTTCAATCGAAACTGAACCTGTGCACATGATACACAAGACAAAAGAAGGTAGAGATAAAAGAAAGAGACAATATGCAAAGTATAATACAAATTTAACCGCGTATAATTTTATTTATACAACTTAAAACTCTACAATATGCGACATCGTTACGACCATTCGAGCGTATGAAAATTTATCCGTCGCGTTTTACTAAAGGAAACCTTTACAAGAACTGGATGGTACATAGAGTTGGTGTAATTAACGCGCAGCGTCAAAATCCGATAATATCGTTGCAACATCATGTTCTTGAATATCTTGAGTAGCTGGATTCGCTTTCTATTCGATTGCTGACTATCGAAAAGAGAAAAAAAAGTTGCTGGGAGAAAAACCAAGGCGGTTCTAGTTCCACATAAATGTCATTCTCACATGCGAAACATCGAATGTCAGCGAGTCTTTAAAATAAGTCGAAAAGAACGCGGGGTTCGATAGGGATCCTTTTTAGGCAAGTTCTAGGGCGTCCAACGTGTACCGACGCACTTGTCCGGATAAACGAGATTTTTTTTTAGTCATACAGTAATGATACAGGTTGTCGAGTACGGAGAAAGAGCACTAATTCACTGGCGTGACTCGAAATGTCTGTCAAGGTCGGTGACTTTCCAAGTGTCGAGAAGTACTCGCGAGTATTTCTACACCCGACTGATCGTTATCTTCTTCTCAGTTTTAACAACTATCGCGGAATCTACTTTTTCTAGCTGCAAATGTCTTTGCAACAGCGTGTACTGTCGTCTAAAAAATTGTCGCATTTACATGAATTAATTGAAATCGAATAAAAATTCATTGATCCTTCGATATGAAGTGAATAAATTAATGAATAAATTATGTTTGTACAACAATATGCAACTTTTTTTCTCTTGGCAGTGAATGCATATTATAATTATAATACATGATTGTTATGTTACTTTGTTTTAGTTATGTTTCTTCTTCTTATGTTCCTAGGTTCTAGGTTTGATATGCATTTTAAGCACGGTGAATTTGTTGCGCAAAATTATAAATAGTATAATAGAGGATAATAATCAAAAATGAAAACATAGGAAAAGATTATGCGATAACAGGATGAAAATATTATTGCATTAAATATTTGTATTCTTTCAAATCCTTTAATATTGCAATTTCTGGAGACTTATAAAATAATTATAATTATTTATAAAATTCATTTTATAGACGTATTTGCGCAACATTATTATTTGCCAATGAAATGGCAACGTTGCCGATAGATATGTGTGGAATGAGAAACGCTTAACGATAAATTGGTTGACCGTGGAAAGGATCAAAACGTGTTGTGCACGCTCGTTAAACAGGCAATGCAGGTTCGATCGGCAAGCGTTGTATTAACTACATCGCCAATTATGCAAGAGAACCACGTATATTGATTACCTTCGAAATTGTTCTTGCTTTAAACTTGAAACTTGATAAACATAAGAGGCGTAAATTAGTCGTATAATATTCTTTGAAGATCGATTTTTGCATAAACTTCGGAAATACGTGCAATATATTGTATTAAACAAGACAATGCCAAGATGACGGAGACGTCTAATTTTTTTATCATTATTGTCTAGTTTAATATATTGCATGTATATGTTTGTAAACAAACCAGTATCGAGTCGTCTAATAATAAATAGCAGTAATTTATAAGCGTTTTTTGTAAAAAAACTTTTAAAATATTTCTCTGTTTTTGTATATGAAAAAATGTATAGAATTTATACATTCAACACGATTAATCTTTTATCGCTATTATTTATGTCCTTTCAACAAGTTCTCATATTTTTTTCTGCTACAAATTACAATTTAAATATATTACACATATCATATATGCTACATGTTATTATTTATCTTATTTTAATTCTTTTATATAAATATACAAATGAAGATCAGATAAATGATTTCTCTAATAATAAAAATTAATTTGATCCTAATTACTGTAATATATATACTGAGAGAAAAATATAGTTATTTTTAGCCTCAACCACAATTTTATAATATTTCTAACGATAATTATGGTTAACATAACGTTGCACATAGTTAAATTAATCATATTTCGTGTTAGAAATATTATAAAATTATGGCTGAGGCCAAAAGTAACTATATTTTTCTCTCAGTGTAAGTTATGATGTTGCAGAAATAAAAATATAGATACACTTATATGTACATTGTCATTTATATTACGAAATATAATACTCATTGAACAGAATTCACGTTTACAATTATTATCGAAAGGAAATAAAATAAAAGTAATAAACGATCACATCGAGCAAGTAAATAACAAGTTAGTTGACTCGAATTCTTCTTTGAATTTTAATTGCTCAAGGACTGTCGGCGTCTCGGGATGTTAAAAAAGGGGCATTCCAATTCAATCCCTGATATCTTTAATCGAAAGAGAAAGTGCGTGCGTATGTTCCTCGGACGTTCTGTATATTCTACTTTTTCTCTCTCTCTCTCTCTCTCTCTCTCTCTCTCTGTCTTTCATACTTCCCTTTTCGTCAGTACATTTAGAGGCGAAATTTCCCGTATCTTTCCATACACGCTGGGGAATCACTACTTTCTTTATTCTTTTACGTTCCAGGAACGTTCACTTCTCTCCTGACGCATTAATGCAACGCCGCCGTCGTGGTTGGCATCGCTTCATCGCGTTCCTCGCTTTTTCCGCGATACGTTTCTCTCCCGCGACCGGGTGACCCTGAAGTAAATGAAATTTACTTTCTTCGACGATGCGCGACGAATGTTGTATACTCCGCCGCGCCTCTCCATCATCCCTCTTCTTCTTCTTTTTTTTTCTCGTGTTGAGTGTGAATTACGACATCATAGCGACTAATGAATAGCCGAGGCATGCCGGACACGAAGTAAGATTGACTTACGAAGGTCGATCAATGTTCCAAGAATCCCAGAAAGTCCCGCGGGAATCTTATCTTATTGTTAGAATATTCGGAAGTTCGACTCTGATGGATAAATTTCCAATGAATTTCTGTAGAATTTTGGCACGGATTCCGAATTGGAAACTTGTTCTCGGAGTGACACGTATCTTTATTAGAGATATTTACTTTGCATATACATGGTTCAGTAATTAATTAGAAAACTAACTAATATATATGATACTTCATCTTTTTCGGCACTGCGTACAAGATTAGTTATATAATTTGCCTTTCGTAAGTGATAGTTGATCCTCAGCGAGAAAGCGACGGCGTTTGGTCGAATAAGAATAAAGTTTGAAGTTTCATGCAGAACTTCGCAAATTCAATGAATCTGGCTTATGTATTCTATTTTTGCGTTAACTGAAATCTATCTGTGAAATGCAAAATTGACGATCTATGATTGCAAAATTGATAATCGTGTAAAATATGTCAAGCAAATGCATTTTGCATTATTCTAATAAATATTTCATTTTAACTTAAATTTAGTTTTAACAGATTTGAACTTCGAAGACATTTAATATTGAGATAAAAAAATATTTCGATTTTCAATTAAAAAAAAAGAGTAATTGGAAACGGATCAAATTTCTACGTTAATAATAAATAAAGATGTAGACTTTGTTGAATTCTTCTTTCTGAATTTTTTCTCTGTTTAAGAAATATATCTTTCGATCTATCATTTCATGAAGAGTATCTTATTGTCAGAAGACGCATTAATTTACCAATATAAAATTAATGTATATTTTTAGAATTAAGAATGGCAGTTTTTACGTGTAGCGGTGATAAGTTTTTTTTTATTGCAGATAAAAAGCTCGTTTATTTCATCGAGTACCCAATTTCTGATTTAATCAAAATAATCGATTGCAAACATCAAAGATAGATCAATGATTCATTTAGCGAAATAAAAATTAGCGCGAATCGACTAATACACAGTCCACACACTATTCGGAGTACCAAATAAAGCTAGTAGATTGCAGACGGATCAGAAGGCATCAAATAGGACAATTCAAAATAATACGAACAATAATATCGCACAAACACATACCTTATTCGAAAACGGAGACCACGCCGTGAATTTTCGATCCGATTATCCGTCGCGCGGTTTGGCGACGACCAAAATATTATTTTCGGTTCCTGGAATCGGTTCTTTGTCAGTCTTCCGTTTTTTTTTGGGGGGGAATCTTCTTAGGAAATCGCTCGAAGTCAACAACGCCGAGATAATAAATCTTCACGAATGAACGAGATGAGTAACAGTTTCCACGAATTCGCCAAATGGCTCACCGTATGCGGGAAGAAGCGGAAGACCCGCGAGCAGAGCACCCAGGCCGCCCGACGATAATGGCACGTGGGGAGGCCAAGGGTCGGCTACAGTCTGCGGCTCGACGCTGCAGACGCGAGAGATATAAAGCCTCCCTCCAAATTATGCGGCGCGCATCGACCAACTGACTCGACGTCGGCCGCGTATGACGCTTGCAATTGCCGCCGCGCTGCACCTCGGCCGTTTCCGCGCGCGCTCGGATGCACTCGGCGCGCGCAGGCGCAGACACGCGCCGCGCCGATGCACCGCATCCGATTGGAACGGATCTTTTCATGAGATTACAAAGATCACTCTCTCACGATCTCCAAAAAGTAGCGATTTTGTTTACGTTCAGCCTTTTCATTCCCGTTCAGACGCGTTTGAAAATCCGTCGCTTTGACAACAATATTTGAATTTACAATGTCGACATGACACATCGAAAGTCGCGCGCCTATTCTTGTCTATTCTTAACGCGCGTCCGTATTTTTAATTTCAATGGTAGAAATTCCATAACTTCAACATTTCCTTAATTCTTCTACAGTTTTAAACCTTCTTCTTTTATAATTTTAATATTTTCTTCACGCTGCTTTATCGCTAATATTAAAATTACATGAACAGAATAAAATATGTAAAAAATATGTACACAAATAAAAGAAGGCGTTCATAACTTTATCAAGTGTCAGCATAATCAATAACACTTTCCATTTTATAAAATATTAGATAAGAATAGAAAAATAAAAAATAGAAAAGACCTATCCTAGAACGGTCATCTTAAAATAAAAAAACAAGGAAAGAAAAAAAGGAAAATTCTTAATAAAAATCTACAGATTATATGTCATTACCAAAAAAATTGCAATATTGTTCATGGATTTACGTAGATAATTTATGTAAATGTGACTACTGATTTAAACATTCGAAATATTACGTGTGCTGCATCAATGAAAATTATCATAGCTTAATAAGTACTAAAAATTCCTTCTAAAAAAGTCTTCCTACCGTAATACAATACAGGCAAAATGACATTCCTCTCTTAAAAAGGAAATGTAGAGATTTAATTGTTGCCGCTTTTCCGCGATGCTGATTAGATCTCTTGCTTGACTTACTTCGGATTGTGAGAGTAGTTGTCTTTTGATTAAATTTTGACAGTTGTTAAATAAATTAGTTATCAAAAATAAAATTTAGACGCGCGCGTAGCGCGCGCTTGTGTTGCTAGTACATAGTAAAAAAAAATGGAATATTGATTTTTACCGGATATTTATAATTGACATATCTAAGATATTAGAAAATGTAATACAATAATGCTACCGAATTTAGATATTGAAATGTTAACAAATGCACATTATTCTGGTTAGAAACCAGGAACTATAACATAATAACGTTAATAAATTCAAATGATCGAATTTAGATATCATATTCAGATAAACGTTATCAGTAAAATACGTTATAAATTTTAATTAATTTAAAACTTGCGTATTTCAAGGATGTAATTATGAATGTATGTATATATTATAGAAAGCAATTAGAATATATTTAAAATAGTGTAATTGCAAACGTCCATTATAATGATGTGCATATCGATTATGTATTATTTTTGTTACTAGTTTTTATACGTCAACTATGTACGAGAAGGATTGTGGAAGTAATTTTATTACGAATAATTTTATTATCAGTTATAGTGAATTTTTTGTGCCAACGTGTCACTATGAGCAGTAATTATTTGAAAAATTAAGTGTATTAGTAATCTGGAAAATATCAAAAGTAAATGTGCACGAATAATTTTGTTCTTGTTGTAAAAAAGTTTATATTATTTTGATACTGATTTGAAAAAAAAGATACTAAACTATTTTTTCCGCTGTATAAATATTGCGTTACATTCTCTATAATTTCTAAGATAATACTTGGAGGAAAAATTAAATAAAAATCTTCTTTCTATAAAATTTTTTTCTTTATTATGAATGAAATTCTTGGGAGTGGTGAATACTTATGAGTCGTGCAAATAAAGAATTTTAATTTATAATGATTCCTATAAACATGCATATGAAATATATCAAAAGCACTAATTGTAAGGATTCAGTATTAACAGTAGTAAAATTCAGAGAAGTAAAAAATTAGCATCGGTTTAGCTGTAAGCATCAAAGAGGAAACGTGATCGTGTTTCATAAAACCTATACACATGCAAGCATGAATTGTAACTTGAAATACAAAAACTTTATTCGATATTAATATTTAGTTTGAATCGTAAAAAACTGAATTTTAATTAGCATTTTCGATTTCTTGCAAAAGAATAGAGAATAAAAAATATGTATATAAGCATAATTTATTATAAGTCATTCGATTGTTACGCTGGCAATTTCGCAATTTTCAAGCGCATTAGGAAAGTAGGAATGCAGTCAAGCATGGTGTATGCGTACAAAACTTTTCAATTTGTTCGACGATCAAGGGAAGGTGTCATGCGACAAGTGCGGTCAAGTCAAATTTGATTCCGATAAAAAAAAAATTATCACTCAAAACAATTATCCAAAAAAGGATGTTTAATCAATTCTAAATAATGACCAAAGATCTGACGATAAGAATTATCGTTATACAAATCATTTGGAAATTATGTGTTGTACTTCGCTCAGCGGAACACACAACGATGCCGCTGAAGCAGAACATTTTCCTGAAGCTATTTTAACGTCCCTTAAGATTAGATTAGAATTGAGTTTCATGCTGTGCAACATCATGTGTGTGCGCCGGGTGGAAATACTTTCCAGCCGACGAAGTATTCATCTTGCAGCTTTCCAAACTGTATCTTCGCCGACAATCGACTCTGCCTCGCTAAATCTCTCCCGCATGCTCTTGTGTTTTTACAGATTCGGCAGTGTTCCCGATCAACGTCCGCGTTTTGTTCCCAGATAAGCGAATTCGGGCAGTTTCTATCGTCGAATTATCGTGTACGTCATCCCGATTCGTGTTAATCAATTATTTATAATGGAAACAATTGGAACGCTTCTTACGCATGATACAGTAAATTTTTCCTCTATTATATAAATTTTAATATTCGGTATACATGTACCTCTTTTTTCAAACGGTGGTACACGACCGATTTTCTGTGATCCATTTACAAAATAATTCAAAATAATAACAAAATGTGAAAGTTCAAATTTGTATCGCGTGCTTTCGAAATATATGATCAGAAAATAGCATTTTACTTTAAGAATCTGTTGAGAACTTTTTACTTTCTTTGAAAATTTACGATACCCAGTTTTCCTAAGATTGGCTTTTCTGATTTAGATTACTGATAATCTAATCGAAAGGGAAAAGAAAGGGACAAGGGATGTTTTTTTTTTATGACCATGCTTTCCTTTCTTTTTATGGACGCTTCGGAGGAGGCGAAAAAATCAAACGATAGAAATATGACGGATATGTGGTCCAATATCCGTATTCTCTACAGTATTACCTAAACCGAGGAGAGGAAAAAAAAACAAACGGTCGTTCGCGCCTCGTCTTACGTGTCATGATGCGTAAGGTGCGTTAGCAGTGGAAAGCGGAGAGAAACCCGCCGCGTCGCGTCGGGCAAACAGCGGGATAATCGGCGGTCACGAGGTGGAAAAACCGCGATGAATCCGGCGGCAGGCGCGGGGGCGGTCGCACCTTCTCTTGTCTTCGACCGATACCGTCCAGTTTATTCACTAAAATGGGTAAAAATGTCGTAGTTCCCGGCGTGTTACGAGAAAGGCCCAGCGCGCCCGCGACGCCTCATAGAAATCGCTACGTCGCTTTCTAACGACTCGTTTATCCACGATATCATCGCACGTTTTCACACGTCGCGAGAGGATCTCGCGGTCCGCTCGCCCCCCGCAGCGGAATCAATTAATAATTCAGCGAAGTCGATCTCGTTGAGTAACGGGGAAGAGTCTTACTTATCTGGCGGAGGGTTCCGCGTAAGGAAATTGAGCGAGGAACCATAAAAGTGTCAGCGGCGGTGGAGCTTTCCGCGATCGCGGAGAGAAAAACATAGTTACTTTTGGCCTCAACCACAATTTTACAATATTTCTAACGATAATTATGGTTAACATAATGATGCATATAGTGTACACAATTACATTTTTAATATACAAATAATGCAATTTGAAAAATGTCTCGAATTTTTAAATATGATCTGGAATTTTTAATTAACGGCTTCCTTCGCAATTCTACATTGACAATGACAATGAGAGAAAAATGTAGTTACTTCTGGCCTCAACTACAATTTTATAATATTTCTAACGATAATTATGTTTAACATAATGATGCATATAGTGTACACGATTACATTTTTAATATACAAAATAATGTAATCTGAAAAATGTTGTCTCGAATATTTAAATATGATCTGGAATTTTTAATTAGTGGCTTCCTTCGCAATTCTACATTGACAATGAGAGAAAAATGTAGTTACTTTTGGCCTCGACCACAATTTTATAATATTTCTAACGATAATTATACATTATTAACATAATAATGCAAATCCAGGTAGAACAGTAGAACAGTCATGATAATGTCAAAGTGACCTCAAATGATATAAAAATGATAAAAAAATTATTAAATTATGATTTAAAGGTTTAATCATATTCTCTTCATTTTGACATCACTTTGACATTATTATGATTTTCTGTTCTACTTGGGATATAGTTAAGATATTCACATTTCGTGTTAGAAATATTATAAAATTGTGGTTAAGACCAAATGTAACTATATTTCTCTCAGTGCGCTTTTCATTCAACGATTCGCTAAAATTAAACCGCGACGCGGCGAATGATGGAAATAATAAGGAAACTACGTGCCTCGTTTCGCGTCCAGTCTCTCGATCGCGAAGAGCCGCGCGCTCTCTCATAAATCGCGCGCGTTCCAAACAGTTTACACTTGCCGGGCCGTTTTCACGGTCAGAGGGCCGAAATTAACGGGCGGAGTGTATTTTCGCCGGAAACTCACTTCGCCGAATGCGTAATAGACGCGCACGCGGCGCAGGAAGCCGCCAAAGCGAGCGAGCGTGCGTAATTCGACGAAGTCGCGGCGCGCGTTCTCGCGATATCGCGGATCATCGTTTATTCCGATCGTCCGCCACTTCTCGGATGTATCTCATTTGCGCTACGTGACCGCAATCTTAATCCGCGGACGACGACGTTCCCGGGTGCTGCATCGCACTGGATCGCGATTATTTTCGGGAGGAGGGGAAAAAAAAATAAAAGAATGCTGCAGCTTTCGAAATCAAAGCGTTAAAACGCCACGCGGTTACGTCACGCGGTTCCGCTGTTTTTAAAACACGCATTGAATATCATCATATATTAGGTCGGCTTCACATCTTAGCAGAAAAGCAGAAAACGGAAAAGCAGAAGCAAAGCAGAACTCTCACTCATAGTAGGCAGTATGTATTGGTATATACTATTACATACTGCTTACTATAAGTGAGAGTTCTGATTTGCTTCTGCTTTTCTGTTTTCTGCTTTTCTGCTAAGATGCGAAGCCGGCCTGAGAGTATCGCTCTGCGTGTGACCGGTTTTTTCAGTGCACGCGTAAAGTCGTTATCTATCGCTAAGCTTATTTTGCTTATGCACTTAAAGTCACAGTACGGAAAATTTCATACGAACTCGAAGTTTTTGTTTGCTTATCACGTCCGTCCTATACTTGGCGGAAAGGGGGAGGGGGAGGATAAAGAGATATTCGAATTCGACCTCACAGACCTCGCATTGCCTACTTGTTTTGAGGACTGGCTTTTTTCCGCCAAGGGGAAACATTTTATTTCAATAAATTATGATTAAATATAATATTTTTTCCTTATAAAATTCAGAAATTTTGTAAATGCTCCGGTATAGAGTTAAAGAATCATCAATCCTCAAAGTCTGATAGTCTTATCATTATTAACGAACGGTGAAAAAGGAAAAAGAAGAGATAAGGGAACTTGTTTTTTTTTTTAAGTGCGCGCATTATATACGTCGGTATGTGTAATGTTCACGCCAGTGTAATGCACGACAATGCCGGCGACGAGAAACGGTCGGAGTAGCCTTGTTGTAATTTAAAGCCAGTCCCACGCACATGGGGACGGTTTCTCCCGTCCGTAGACGCACGCGGCATACTCATTGCGTACGGAAAAGTCGTTCGGGAATCCCCCGGGTCAAGAGTGCACGGCCGAATCTGCGAAGGGCCCCGGTCCGACCGGTCCCAATTCAATTTTAACACTTAATAACAGCGTGACTCATCAAATTATCCCGTAGCTATTATGAATATGCGGCGCATGGATAATTACGTAAACAAATTTATCGCAACTAGGAAACAACTAATTGTAAGAATGAAGGGAATAATCGTCGGCTAAGTAACACATTAAGGAAACCATTATCTACAAATTGGCTGAAACAATTTTCAGCCGAAGGACGTGATAATCAGCTGGCTATCAACAGCTTATTTAGCTCACATATCCATATCCATTAAAATAATATCCATTGTTACTGTTTCAATGTATTCATATATTCATATGTAATACACTTTTAGAGCACAATTCTTCGTACTAACTATTATGCAATGTTGTCTTTAACTTTAGTCTGTTTCCACTTATTTTCTCGCTCGCGTTTAATGCATTCGAAGATGGACTTACGCATTATCTTTCGAGAATCGGTAACTTTAAAAAGAGTCAGGGCATTTATTTTACTAAAATTTAAAAAGAATTATATTTAACCATAATTCATTAAAATAAAATTTCTGCTCTTGGCGAAAAAGGCGGTTCTCAAATATTTATCTATTACATTTTCCGATTCTCCGGAATATTTCATCCGCATAATCGCGCATTCCGTAAGATCCACTTAATTTTATCGCAAATTTTTCGGTTTTTGCGGTTAATTCTATTTTTGTCTCTTAATTTGCACGCGTGATGAAAGTTTGCTCGCCTGATCTATGTCTTCCTGTCACACTTTCTAAAGAACTGCGGTCCGTTTTTGCGTGTACATGCCCATTCAAATTATGCATGACGAAGTTATGCGTGTACACCCTATGTGGCACAATCGAGCCGGCGAACCGCGTAATAATAGACGCGATACGTCTTCAACGAAAATCTCCGTTTCTATTGTTGGTGCGCCGTTGTTAGCGAACCGATTCGAAATCGGTCGTTGCAATGGCACTTGAGTTGCGAAATCGCGAAACGTGCGACTCCGAATCGATACGAGGTATAACGATTAATTCGAGTGTAGCATCGAAATGTTTTCCCCGATCGGAATGTATGTACACATAAAATAACAATCAAACAAATATTTGGATATACTTAGTATTGGTCGAGTTGGAATTTTTGTGTTTAATAATAATTTATGTGTGAAGTTATGTACATTTTTCGTTTAGTAAACTACGCACCGTTATTCTCGGTCTCAAGCTAGAATAGTATAATTTTTTAAATAATTACAGAGATATGTTGAGAAAAAATATGTAAACTAACAAAGAAGACCAAGGGATGAGTAAAATAAAAATGTCAGTTTAAAGAACTTACTAGCAACTAACAAAGAAATCCAAGGGACTTCAACATGAATAACATAAAAACGTTAGTTTAAAAAATATACTGACAATCATGTGTCAAAAATAATTGAATGTTTCGAGTTACTTATTGTTAGTTTTCTTTAGTAATATTAATTTAAAATAAATAAGAAAATCAATGCTGCAACTTAAAACTAGAATGTCAAATATTAAGTAAATTTTGTTCAGCTTTAAAGCTCATGAAAGATTTACAAAATACAAAAATTACTTTTATTTTGCATTTGACAAAATTATTTGCATTGCCACGCAAAATTATAATTAGATAACTTATAATGTCCGATAAAACCGAAACCTTACTTTGTTTGCACTTTAATATATTATAATCGTTAATCCGCTTTTTAATAATTGCTCGATAATTTTGCTAATAGCAAGATATATTATGCTATACAGTTTTTAAATTTAGAAAAATTTCAGTATGTTTTTCTTTTTGGAGTACGCTTTCAATTTTCAAGAGAAGTCATATATTAAATACATCAAGCAGCATATTCAATAGATAAAAAAAATAGATAAGAAAAATAGATAAGAATAATAATTATAAATACGTAAAAGCTTATACAGTTGATAACAGCTCGCAAGTATGAGTGTGCGAAGCAAATAAAGGTGCTTAAAAAAATGCTCCAAAATTGTAGGACACATTTATTAGTGTACGGGAGAAAGTTTCAAAGATCGCAGCCCAGTAAACACCAACCCAATCAGCAGACAACGTCTATTAAACGTTTTTTTTCATTGATTTTACATTTGTAGATTTTTATTGCCAAAAAAACATTTATTAAACGTTAAAAAACATTTATTTTACATTTAAAATCCATTTGTTAAATAAACATTTTTAACATGTTTATTTTATAATTATTTTACATTTATTTCATACTTATTAGTCATTTGC
>VBVR01002193.1:0-24350 GCA_011638315.1 Tetramorium parvispinum
GAATATGTACCGCCTAAAATAGAGAGCCTTTTCAGATCTCAGAGTGGAGTGCTGAAGATCGGCGATGGAATGAAAGGATTGATCGAGGATCTTTATAATTTACTACCTATTGATGAAATTGACGCTCTTTACAAGGAGAAATTGCAGAATTCAAAGGTCTTCGCCGATTTCATCGGTAAACTAAAATCTCCGGATCTGCAGAAATTAATCAATAATCTGTATGGAAATCAAACTTATAAAAATTTTGTCATGGCGTGCAGAGAAAAGGGATTGGAACTTCAGGAACTAACAAAACTCATTGCTAGAATATTTGGCCTTAAATTTCCATATTAAAATTGATTTATGTAACATTTTAAACACATATTTTAAACATGTATTCTTTTATATCGTTACATTGATGTAATATGTAATAATAGAACATTAACATTTTTAAATTAAACAACTATTTCTTTAAAAATTACAAGTAATTTTATGACTTTATAATAAACAAATTATTCTATTTGTTTTATGTCACATAAAGATGGAAGTAAAAAATTAAATTTGTTTTAAATAAAGTGTTTATTACATCACTTCGACTTATAAATTTTAATCTCCAACAGACTTTTCTTAATATTCCTTTCCTAACCTAATAGATAACTTTCTCCTTCAATTACTTACTTTTGTTTTGCGTGTACTTTCTTCAAAATTAGTTTTATGTCACAACAAGGTAACTTTTTGAAGACAACATACACAGGCATTCACATTGCTTCTGTGTCAACCAGCTATGTGTGATATTATAATCCTGTCATATTCAAAAACATATTTATTCTAATAAAATCTCTAAAGTTAATAATAATATTAAGCTGAACAACGGAAATATATAGTAAATGTATTTACCAAAAAAGAGAGAGCGATGTATTTACCGAAAAAGAGAAGCGAATATATCTGTAAAGAATATGCTTCAGCATATAAGAAAGTAAAAATGATAGTAATAATAAAAAATGAAATATTAAGAATATATTTTTATATATACTATATTTTTAGTAGTAAAGACAAATTGTTGAAAGCACAAATAATTTTGTGCTTTAAATTAAATTTAAAAAATTTCAAATTTATATAATATCAAGATTTGTAATATTAAGCCAGAAAATAAAACGATTCTTACGCAATTTTTACATGTTTTTCATAAAATTCAATTACGATGGTAATTTGCATTTTAATTGAAATAGAATTAAATTCATTTTTCACATAAATAAACTTAAAAGTAAAAGGAATGTATATTTTATTCTTAATAAATTTCTTAGTTCTAACATTATGAATCTTGAATAATGTTTTGTAATTGTATCCATAGATTATCAAAAGTAAAATAATCTTTAAATATAAGTTTTTTGTCTTTTTAATATGATAAAGAAAAGAATATAGGTATGAAGAAAAAGTGCATATATAAGAAGAAAAGTTTCTTATTTATTATTTTGCATAAGTGAAGTACACAATTACATGGCCAAATGATTTATAATATTTTTTTAAGATTTATAAAAACTATTGATGGATTTAATAATAGAAAAAAATTCTTTTTTCTTGCACTTAACTGTTTTTCAATGTAACGATGACATCTAATAGTCGTAGATGGAGTAGGAAGGGACCTCGATGGGAAGGAGTATCGTCCATAACTTCCTGAAGAGCTTAAGATCAATATTTGCATCCGCAGCGTGTTTCACAAGCTCCTGGAATTTGTGGTGGTCGTAAACCTTGCTGACGAGTTTTTGGAAATTCGGGGACTCTAGTTGTTCGACAAATTCTAAGAACACCTTGGAGGTTTTCTTCTTTTCTTTGAACAGAGCATCAATTTGGTCCTTAACGGGACGAATGAGTGCGTCGATGTCATCGACATATCCACAAATTCCACCAGTGATCTGTTTATCAATGGCAAAGTTGGCCTGTCCGATCAGCCCGAGCCAATTGTTTAACATATCCTGCAGTTTGTCAACGTCAATATCGGCGTTATACATGTATTCCATCAGAGCTTTCATCTCAGATAGAGCTTCGATGTCTTTCACATCCTGCTTGAAGCCGTCAGACTTGAAATATTGGATCATAGCTTGGAATTCCGCGTCCTGGGCATAGTACTCGAGAGTGATTGAAGCTATTTCTTGTTGCGGCAGGAGGTTCAAGAAATCCTGGAACTCCTTTGCAAGTTCACCTCTGCCGACATTGGGAATCCTTGCGGTGGACGTAGCCACGAAGGCCAACAATGCCAATGCGAATTTCATCTGTGTAAATAAATTTTACTTATTGTTAGATCATTGAGATGTTTAAAGATACATTATAATTATATATTTTGTATGTTACAGAGTTACACTTATTCTCTTATGGCATAATGAATTGTGCACGAATCTCATAAATCAACTTGGATTGAGATTAAATAGGAAATAAAATTAATTTTAGCAAGTTGGATTTACGAATCATGTTAATAAAAAGCATATTTTTAGTGACATTTATGGCCAATATTATGATTTCTAAAATAATATTTAATTATACTTGAGACATGTTGATTAAATGTTTACTATTTGAGTTTTATGTGTTTTTATGGAAACCGCGAATGTCTAACTTAATTTTTATCGTATGTTGAACGAATTATATCATATTAAATTAATTTTTTAAAATATAAATAATTTGCTATTTAAATTTATGAGTTATTAATAAAATGAAAATAAGTCTTTTGCGATCCAGAACAAATACTGAAATAATAGCAGTATTTGTACAATAAATATGAATATTAATTTGAATTTCATTTCTAATTAATCAGTTATAATATAAAACAATCATTTTTTTGCAAACTGTTTGTAAAATTAAAATAATTTACTTAAACCAAGTTTTGAATAAATAATGCTGTTTAATTATGTTAGAACGTAAATTGACCTTTTATTTCGCGTCACTGTTTTGACTCGCTTCGTCCTCCGTTCCCCCCTCGGCCCCTAGCGGCAGAAGCTAACCAGCGAGCGTAGCGACAAGACGTTTCTTGCACGCGAGAGTGAATAGTGAAAAATGTAAGACGAGTGTGAGAGAGAATAAATATATTAACTAAACTAAAAGACTCGTGTCTTGACCGCGTCGCCCCTGGAATATTAGCCGGTGTGCACACGCGGGAGCGCTCAAGCTCACACCGTCCAGCATCTCGTGGACGGATACATAACAAATTATACAATATCATTTCTTACATAATCATTATAGAGAAAAATAATTTTGTGTAATGCTAAAATAGATCAAGTAATTGTTAAAATTAAAGAAAGAATAATAATATCATCCAATTTTTACTTATGTATATAAATAATAATTTCTAGTTAAAATTTGAATGAACACATATATATATATGTATATAAAATAAAGTTAATATATATACGTATATATTAACTAATGACAATATTGGTACTCACCTTCGAAGTATTGTAATTGTGATACTTCTACTTGTGACTCAAGGAAGTGTGTTTTACGATTTCCGTTGCTGGTTTATATACGCATGAAACTAATCCTTGTTCGTTTGATTCACAATCAGATAAGATTATGTAGATAATCTCAATGTGAAAAACCAAGATATTTTTAAATTTATGTCTTTTGAGAATCTCTTGAAAAGAATTTTACTAAATTCAACGTTATCTAATAGACGTTATCATAAGAAATAAAGAAAAACTAATCGAGGGTAACTAATCGAGCTACAAAAATATTATATTAATGTTACTTTGTTTATTATGAAAAAGAGAAAGTATACGCTTTGATTTCACTTAGTCTTTTTCAATATTAATATAATGCCTTTCTTTCTGTAGATTAGCCTATTAATTATCTGTAGTTAACCAATTAATTTTTTATTTTTTTAAATTTCTTTTAGAAAGAATATAAATTATATACTTTTTTAAAAATTAGTTTTTACATATTTGATAATTATGAATAAGTACATGTGCGGAATAATTACCAATAGCGAAATAAATAATTACATAAAAATAATACTAAAAATGTCCTACGAGTTGATGTAATACATTAGGAAATCACAATTAATGTTCCACGCATATAATCGTTTATAAATTACAATTTTAACATATTTTTAATGTTATTTTAATTTTATTGGCTTTCAAAATATTTTAGATTTAAAATCTTTTAATTTTTTTATGTATAAAAAATATGAATAAAAAATTATTTGATTTCATTTGAAAAATGTTCTTATTAAAATTTTAATATGATGGATATATTTGACAAATTTGAATGATTGAATAAGAATTAAATATGATTTTAGGATATCTTGTATGCTTGTATTAATTATTGGGTGATTGTTGCAACATTAAATTACAAAACAAATATAAATCATCTAAGAAGTATATGATTGTTCTTTATCATTTATTAGGACAAAAGTCATCTAGAAAAAATAATTTTCTCAACATTTTTAACATTAATAATGCAAAATTTGAAAATTTTGAAATATAATCCATATTTCTTTATATTGAATTGATATGATAATGTTGAATGATAATATTGAATTTGATTTTACCATTTTTTTGTTGCATTAATAAGATTATCGAAAGAAATATGAATCAAATCAATTTGTAATCTCATTCAAAAATTTAATTGATAAGATGTAAGTTATCGTAAAAAATTAACCATTGCCCTCCGTGTTATTCATTCCGAGCCTATAGTATGCAGGTGTTATGCATTTTAGTAAATCCTTTTTATCTCATGAATGCTGCATGTGATAAAAGTTTCCTATGAGTCATGTTGTCACTAAAATAGAGAATCTCTATAATTAATATGAAATTAATTTCATAAAAGAATGGCATTACATTTTATAATATAATTTCTTAAAAATACTATTATTTTATGTATAGTTCTGTCGAAATAAAAATATTTTTTCTGTAAAATCATTATTAAATCTTTAAGAGGATGAAGATAGAAAAAGGATAGATAAAAAGGACGTTTTCTAAAGAAAATATAATCGAATTGGAAAATAACTGTTGGTATTTATTTAATTTCGCTTATTTACACAAATAAACATAGATATTTTATTATCTCGTATTTAATTTTATTAAGAATCGATTTAAAATTAGCAATTTTGAAATACATTCTTGTTACAGTCTCGAAATACTTTTAAATCAACTTTGAAATCTCTTATTTTTTGCAACACTATTGCTGTTTTGAAAGATGAATTAACTCTGCACTTGCTAAAAAAAACTCGAGTATCGTTGCGCTTTCGTTAGTACGCCTAAAGTTTTGCCGATCGTAAAAAAAAAACGGATTATGCACCGTATGCTACGAATGACTCTCTGGACGCTCGCACCTATTTGATAAATATGAAAAGATGATGTTAACACAGGTGGCACTAATTTAAAAAAGAGAAACTAAAAGACTTGAGTCGGTATCCGGTTTTTCGTACTAGAGATGAAAAGAATACCTTTAATTGCGAGGTAGCTACGCTTAGGCACGAAGAAAGCAAAACTGCAGAAACGGCATGAAGCGGGAGTAGGGAGAGTGTAGAGGCCAACGGTGCTTCCCTAATTAAAATTGTTACAATTTAATAAGCCTCGAAACTCACCATTGGCGCGTCGTAATGGGAAGTCGTGAGAAGAATAAGTGAGATAGAACAAAACGAGGGAGAGACTTCTAGAAGGGGAATGAGGGGAAATCGGACGTTTAAACGAGCGTCTTTGAGGATTGCGGACAAAGAAGCTGCGCAAGGGTGAGAAAAGGAGAGGAAAGAGACAAAGGGGAAGAGGCGTAAGGGCGCAGAGGAGAAATCGTCTTCGCGATCTCTTAACTTTTCCACTCAATATGGAGCGTGAACTATACTTTCATTCTTGCGATATAGCTTTTGCAAAAGGTTTAAATGCGATTTTATGATTTTGTTTCTTTTTTCTTCATCGTTTAGGTGCAATTACTGATAGAAGAAAAATTGTATAAAATGTTTTAATCGAATAATTTACAAGGATATCACATTAATTTTTTCATTTTTGCACTGTTCAAAAATTTTTATATCGGAAATGTGTAAATTTCTGTAGCTATTCTATTAATTTTAAAGAATTAATAATATAAAATAAAATTTAAAATTTGTATGAATATAATGTAATTATATAATTGTTTATGCACTGTAAAAACATCTGTTAAATGAATTTAATTTGTTTTAAAAAGAAAGAGACATTTTGGAGTCTTCTGTATCGCAATATTATGTTTAATTGGCAATAGCGGTAACATCGGTTTCATAATTGTACTTTGGAGGATCTCCGTTTCCTTCGAAGTTCCACCTGCACAACGGCGAGTCATATCAAATTATTTTCTCCTGCTGGCCAGAAAACTTTTGCCCGATATTATGGCGGCATGTGGCGGTAACAGCCTGCCGTGCCGGTTCTATCGTTACGGACGTAACGGCCTCAAGGATTTTCACAGTAAAACAAGAAGAACCAACTAAGAAAATGTGTTCGGAATTGCATTAAGGCGGCTTTTGCCGCTGGGCTGAATCCCGTGAGTAATCCCGGTGCTCCGATCATAGCTTTACCGGTACGCAATAACGGATGCGAAACGCGTATATAAAGATGCATTTTGGAATCTTGACAGAATTGCAAGATGCTACAAAAAACGGTAGTATATTAATTTATAATATCGGCAATTTATGAACGTTTACAAAATATCTCTAATACTTGTAATATAAATAACCTTACGAAAAGGTTCACACATTACGTATTAATTTTTTAAATCATTAATTAACTTAATAAATCAATAATTTATAATATTTAAGAACTTTGCTTCACATGTGATATATAAAACTTGTCCAATTATTTTGGAACTTTTCTTAAAGATGAAGACTTTCAATTTTTCTAAGCGTTCAGGAATTTTTAATAGTCGGTATTATAATTTTGCTGCATCGGAAAAATTATTTATTATGCGCATAAGCAATATAATTTCCTATTATAATTGAAACGTAATAAAAATTTTTTTATCACCTGCGATAAAAATTATTATTTTTGAAGTACATATAAATCGGCTATGGCACGTGCAATATCATACTTTTAAGCATAAAAGTTGATATGATAGCAGATAATATTTCGATTGCTGATATTTAAAGAAAGATAAATAGTATATATTATTTTATTTTTATCATTAAGCTCCATCAATGTTATATATATATATATATATTTATAAGTATCTTACGAAACATACATTTATTTGCTTAATTCTGTAACATAGAAAATAATTTTAAAATCAAAATTTATCTTTAAGTTATAAAGCTAATAAATGTTATAAAGTTACAATAGTTAATATGTAAAAAATTCAGACTTTTAAATCTTAGATTTGAACCGATGCTTTCATTACTCTGTATTTATCATTCTTATTTATATTATATTAATGCATATTTTGTTTATTTAAAGCTATATGTGTTTTAATATTCAATAATTACGTTTTATCATGTAAATAATAGAATTAGAAATTAATTATCTAAAAACTTAAATTCAAAATTCATTAACTATATTTATCGATAACTTCGCAGGTGTTACCTGAGATTTATGTGATAGCTCTGTGAATCATTAATTGACAGTTTAAATCTGCTTAAGAAACAGGCAAATTTCAATATTAAGATATCATCGTTTTTTACCAATATACGTCAATATGAAATTAGATAAAACAAATCTAGATTGTTGCTCGCTCAAGTATTGCTTATTATTAACATACATATTTTTCGGTTTTTCCGTCATAAAATGCTTCTTTGATATTGAGGCACGCGCGCGATCGATTTCCAAAAGAACGAATGAGAACGAGGACCAATAAAGGCGTGGAACGAGGGTGCCAGGGCGGACAAAAAAAATTTGTGTTTTACGACACGTTATCCGATGACGACACCGGGAATTGGTGACCGACTAAACTCGGCCAATCGGAAGTCTCTCGTGTTTGATGGCGAAAAAAAGTCCGGCAACGGAGCGGGGAGCAAAGCGTTCTTTTACTCCCTTTAGTGTTACGTTCGTGTTACGTTGCTTGCCTTTCAGGGAGGCTCGCGGACAAAGAAAGACTCTGGGACGATTCTATGGTGCCGGAGAAGCAAAGAGGTTGCCTGGTAGAAAGTGGCAGAAAAGGTGGCCGTAACAAATCCTCCGCAAGTAATCGAGGTCGTGCCTCGGCAAGGTTTTACTCTCGAACACTTAACTCTATTGCGATTGGATTCTCTGCCTGGTGGAGCGCACACTCTACCCCGTCCTGTTTCGTTTTCTCGCTACCTCGCCGCTTTTGCCCCATCGCCGCACTCGCTGCCCCCTTTGTCTCTTTCTGTACCGCTCCTCGACCACCTATATCGCGGAACACCTCGGTGGTTTCTTACACGTGGAAACCTTATTACAGACGACACGATAAAATACCCCCGAGACGAAGGAAACCGTTGCTCGAGTGCCGGCACCACTATGAACTCTGACAGGGCGCAATGGGTAGGGACGATACAACTAGGATTGTACCCCGAGCAGTAATGGGAACTTTTAAAGATTGCACGTGAGGAAGATATATTCGGGAATGCGGAAGGGAAAAGGAGTTCGTGAGAGTAGTATTGTATAGGACAGTGAGGCATTGCCGCCAACCATCAGCACAGAACACTTCCCGAACACATGACAATTTTAGTTTTAAAATGGTTGTAAATTAAGAGAATGATGTTCTACCATAGAACGTAAAAAAACGTTAATAATTTTATCTACGACTTTCTAATCTACTTTAAATTTATTTTAACGTTCGCATTAAAATTGATAAATATTTTTATGAAATATTACATTCTTCTTTGAACTTACTTCTCTCCCTCTCTCTCTCTCTCTCTTCTAATCTTGAATATTTAATGAAATTACATATCTGATTTCTCTTTATAATATTTAAAACTAATTGTAAGATTATTGTGAAAGTCTGCGAATTATATAATAATATAAACGAGTAAAGTAAAACAATTAAAACTCTTGATTAGATAATACAATATCGCGATCATAAAATAGTTATCTCAAAATGAATATATTGATAAATATTTATTTAAAATTTGTCAGAATATCTTTAAAAAAATGACAGTTATATTGATTTTATTATGGAAAAATCAATAATAATGCAACTTATTCCATTTGAGAAATGATAAGTGGAATTAATGACGTAAGACATTTAAAAGAAATTATTGTAATTTTGAAAACTTTGTTATTTCGGGGTAACCAAATGGAAATAACTGAATTCTTAGCGGTTAATAGCGGGTGACTTCCGCACCGCAGAGACGCGGGCTCGAGGAGAGGAAAGGAGAGGAACGATAAAGAACTGTAGGGGTTAGCAACCCTGGTGGACGCGCACGAGTTCGCTTGTATTTCAATGTCGGGACATCCGGCCTGGACGACGAGTGATGTGGTTTGCTACCCTCGTACATCCGGCCGTCGCCAAACATTGCCGTATGCGTTCGCCCTACCGTATGTTTGCGCGGGTTCAACTTTCCTCAGCGCCACGGGCCTGACTGTCACGAGGTGACCGTCTAACGCACGACCCTTCAACCCCGTGACGCGCAAACCGCGTCATTGTGGGTTACATAGTAATACACCTGCATGTGCACCACGAAAAATGCTGTGCGAGCGAGGAGAAAGCTCGGAAACGCAAAGCCGCTAGGTAAAGTTTGTTGACAACGTCTTTGCCGTGTGGCTTTATAATCTAGTCCTTTCACAAATAGATTTAAAACTTCAAAATAGGATACAAACAATGGAAATAATTTACCGAAAAAATTATGTTATTGCATATTTGTCGTAAACATAAATTAAACAATTTTTTTATAAGATCTTTGGAATATATATTATTATAAATTCTCTTCTATAAAAGAAATAATACAATTTAAACTTTTTAAACTTATAATAATTTAAAATTCTTTATTTATAATTCAATAAAGTAGGATCGAAGTGTAAAATAAATCAAAATGTATCAATTTTAGTTTTATTTATTACAGAAAGGAATACTTAATTATAAAAAGAAAATCATATATGGATAAATCCAATCATGACACTTTTTTATAACTTTCAAATTACCGATTCAACAATTACCAATTTTTCCCCCTTCATTATTATGAAGTTCTATACGGTACGTTAAGTATAAAGTATATGTAACTATAACATATATGTACATATATGAGTTACATATACATTTCAATTTTTGCACTAATACAAAGTAGGTGAAAGTGCCAAATCTCACCAAATACTATTTCATAAATTCAATTTAATAATAATTTTGACAATTAATATTACGCATTATTATTGAAAATTGCAATAGTATATATTATGTAGGTAAATTGTTCAATCACACTCGTTCGCATTAATTGGATAGTCGGTACATTGAGATAATATAAATTATATAATATAAAAGGTTTAAATATAGAGTTTGCGCATAAGTAGAATTTTAGACTATCATATACATCTCTTATATTATAAAATGACTACTATGTTAAAGTATTTATATTGAAGATATTTCTATTAAAGAGATGTATCTCTATAATATAAATGAAAATTATTTTTTTCTTCCTATTTTTCATAATAAGGAAAATGAGTGCTTCATACATGTATCCATGATAATATTGGAAAAAGAAAATTGCATTCAGCAGACGAAGATTAATTCTTAATACTGTATTGTTAATCCGTTTACGCCTGACCACCGTCCATAAGATGCAAATAGAACACTGCGAAAGGTGATAATATCACAATATCCGGTGTTAAGGCTAGATTATCGATGTGTCTTGCGTCATCTATGTGTAACTACGTGGAGCCCCGATAACGAGCAAACTTTTGGCTCCGGCTACTCGAGCAAAGTAATTATGCTCGTATTCCTCGTCGAGTTACATTAATTAACGTCGGCTGCAGACCGAGACTGTGAGTCGCAAAGTAGAAGCATCCTTGAGAAGAACTTTATAAAGTAAATGTGTAACATGTATATTTATACTTGCTATCAATAAGAACACACGTGTTCGAGATTACGCCGATAGCAAATCTTTTGCAATAATTACCTTTTGCTTTATGATTATTGTTGGCAATAAGTATTGAACATTAAAACGTGAAACAGATTTTATTTCCTATTAAATTAATTTTATCATTATACATATATTCAAAATTTAGGATATTAAAATCTAAGATATAATATCAAGGTTAATTTGTTTCTTGTTGTTATATAATATATTTTGAACCATGATAATAAATATATAAATATATATAAGTATATATCGTCTTTCATAAATTTTGAATATGTACAGGTAAATAAGTGCAAGTAATATTTCTTAAAATAAAAGTTGATATTGCAAATGCTACGAGCGTCTTTGCAGTTTAATGCGTTCCAATTTATTGTGTATTAATCTAGATGCCACTTCCTCTCCGCAAGACGATCAATGTCGTATCATCCCTTAGGTCATTTATGAAATCACATTTCACCTGGATACACCCTCTACGGGAGCAATTTTCTCAAGAGCAAACAAGCCGGCCTTCTCGCATGCATTAAATTTTGAAGTCGCGCAAAAAGCCAACACAGTTACAGGTACTCTTTGCGTATGAGTCTCCTCCGACAACTTTCGCAACGAAATAAAATTTCAGTTAATTCGCAACTGCCGAATGTTGCATGATTTTTCGAAGTCCGTTCTCTTTTCATATCTATATATTTATTTATATTTTTTTAATAAAGAAAATTATTTTTATTACTATTTTTCCAAAAATAGAAATTTTACATATTTTAGCCTAATTTAAAATAAAATTCTATTAGAGTAAAGTTTATTAAAAAAAAGAGTAATAAGAATCAAATAGGATTCAATTAGTTGCGCTTTTAAAACTTAAATCAGAAAAAATTGGTCATTTTTAACAAAGTTTTTACGTCTTAAAATGTATACCATATTAACGTACCTAGATCTTTAATGTTAGATAGTTAGTAAAAAATTTCTCAAATACAGTATGATTCTCATTACTGTTCACGTATTCGGGAACTTCTAGGCAGCTTAATCCCGTTAGCTCTGGTTCTGAAATTACCGGGGCGAGACCGTAATTCTTGTTCGGTCCAGTGGCGTATACCTTTAACGCCGACCCCACGAGGGTCAGACTGGCATTGTTTCCGCTGGTGCAGTTTATCTGCATGGAACCACATGTTATTGTTGTGTACTTTGCCCCACGGGCGCGCACCGCTCGCCCGTATCTCGTGATATAATAACCGGCAACAGCAATGCTTTAATCCGGGAGCTGGCGTGGGGTACAAAAGGTGTGAGCTACGGAAGTAAGCTGATTAGGAAGCCGCCCTCGTCTTCTCGCCTCTTGAACCAACCCTTCCTCTCTTTCTTCATTCTTGTCTCGATTCTATCCTTTTCTCTCTCTCACTCACTCGCTCACTGGCGCGTTCCCTCCCTTTCCTCTCTCCCTCTCTGTCTTCACTGTTTCTCTCTTTGTCTCCGTTCTTGCTCCTTCGCTTCTTCCCTCGTCCTGCAACAACTGAACCACGCATACAAACAGACACCAGCCCTGTCTCATCCCAGTTCTCTATCTTGCAGTTTCCCAGCGTTCGCGCGAGAAGCTAGGGTGGTTGGCGACAACGATATATCATAGTATTATACCTGTCGGTTACGCCCGGGGGGTAGGGGCGAGAATAAAGTAATTTATAAAGACGGACGGAACCACTTTCATGCCATCCAGTGTCGTCGCCGACGCCCGATGCTTTTCTGCGGATTCATCGTCAGGTGCTGAGCACGCTGCCTGCATCTCTAACGAGATACACGCGACGTGGAAAGATTACGTTAGTCTTTCAATGGAGTCGCCGCGAGATCCTTCTAATACGCATCAATTAAGCACGAGTAATAGAACCTTCGGTACTGTGACAGTTGTGATATGGGATGTAGTGTAAGATATTTCTTCCACGCTTTGAAAAGTAAAATTTCATCAAACTACAGAATGATCCCACTTTACTTGCTGCAGTTTTTTATCTATTTAATCGATATTTTTTTATTTGTAAAAATTGCATGTTTTTTATTAAATTTTAATAAGGAACAAAATTTAATGTTGTTCTTTTAGAATAATTTAATTATTATTACTAAATAATATATATATCAAAGCATTCTAAAAATATTTTAAGTAGAAAGTATAATAAGAAATAAATAATCTTATTTATTGACCTAATATATTGATTCACTTTATTGTCATAAAATTGTATATGATACATATGGTTCCGTTTGCGAATTTTCTTTGTATTAATAAATATGTAAAAGTATATTATTAACGTTCTTTCTTTTTGTAAAAAGCATAATTTTAAAAATCCAACGCAGCGAAGAAGTATATAACGAGTAGTGGCAAATATTCTACTGTTTTACACGTATAAAGAAAAAAAATGTCATTTCTCGTAAATAAACTATGCGGAGGCAAATGTACACGCATTTTAAAATCCTACATACTGGCTGGACGTACCAGCTTGAAACAATATACGACGTGGAAACATGCACGAACGTAAATATTTGCTTTCCATTTCATACGTTTTATCCCCCCCCCCTCCTCCTCCCGAATATGCTGTTGTTATTTTAAATTCTTTAAAGACAAGTTCTTTTTACTCGTTACATATTGCGATAATTGAAGTTAATACTGCAATTCTAAACAAAATCGTAAAACTCGTAATCTGTTTTCGTAAGAATCATAAGAACTTATGAGTAGATCTTCGATTCTACTGCGTACTGTATATCATACTCTATGCTCAGCTTTTTACGATCGCTTCGTAAGCTACGACTTTACGAAGCGAATTTCACGATTGATTCATAGATTTGCTTAGAATTGAAGAATAAATTTAATTGACGATTATAAGACGTTCTTTTAAGTAATCCCAATAGAAAATACAAGTCGCTTGTGTGTGCGTGTGCAGCATTATTTAAATATTAAATCACACTCTCTCGTTCGTTTCATGCTTGTAATCGCTTCGATAAAAGAGAAACGGTAAGATGTCGAAAACTGTTTTCAAGATTAATTAAAGTTAACAAGCCTTCTGTTTCGCTAATCAAAGGCAGAGTTTCGCCGAGGAGTGATGGTGGCCTTTACGAGCTCTTTTAGAACTTAATACTTGAATACGAAATTTATCAAACTCGAAACTTCGAAGTCTGAATTCGCATGCAAACGCGCCGCGAATGCATCCGACGCTTCTTATTACAGCGACTAGGAAGACAATCCACTTAATCGTTGTATACAAACTGAATAATCCACTTGATCTACTGAATGCAAACTGCAAATGCTTGCCGAAATAAACTTATGTCGCGCGCACGAAAGGAAACTAGTACGTGCCTTCCCGCCATAATGTGACAAATCTTCTTACTTCCTTCCCTTCCAATTTAATTTTATTTATTCCTACCTTGTGCATGACTTTTGACTGGTCAGATATTTATGATTCCCGATGGAGGACAACCAGCTTCATATTTTTCACTTCCCACGAAAATCAAATCCTCGACGGAGGAAACCTTCGAACAATGACGACTGTATGTGCAGCGTAGAGAAAGAGTTCGTTGTTTCAGTTTAGTTTTCAGCGAAACGTATTACATTTTTTATATGGAAAAATATAAGCGTTAAAAAGAGTGATGCGTTAGAATCAGTTCATAAATTTATAAATCAAAATTTTATATGCATATATACATATATTAATTATTATATAGTTATTATAAATGTTATATAAGTAATGACAAGAAAGAAAGAGAGCTAAAGAAAAAGAAAAGAAAAAATGATTCTATGAAATCATATACACACACACACACAACAATTTTTATTTACATGGTTCTTGAATCGTTGTTTAATTTATCGCATTAAATTGAATTTTTCGATAAAAAAAATATCCAAAATCACATCTGAATCTATTAACAAAATTATGAAATTTTTTTTAGTAATTATGAAGTTTGAACATGCCTTGTGCATTAATAAGAACAGCTCTACTGACTACCATTTTACACGTAGGAAAGTAAATACACGTCTAGGAAGACAATAAGATTTTAATCTCTCGTTTTACGTGCGAAGATCACGGGAGAGGAGTGATGGGAGAAGGATTAATCTCAGAAAAGAAATTTACGCGGTGTGCGCGAGTTGCTTTTTAAATTCACCTCGACGGCAGTCACGGCAACTCCACGCTAGCACGTGATAAGGATAACGACGATAATAATCTCATCGGCATCTCTGAATATAAATACGTGTGTATGTCTCACGCGGGTGAATCTGTCGAGCCGTCGTTTCATGTCGGTTTCTGAATACCCTTGATATCAATTCCTCCCTTCAAAATTCGAAATCAACGCGAAATGCAATTTCAATGTGCAAATATAAGTGACATAATGATGGCACGCCAAATAAGTATGATAATATCGCGACAAACAAGTTTGCGCGAGTGCGTTGCGTGCGAGTGCGTGCCGCAGCTCTGGCTCATTTAGAGGAACTTAGCAAAATAATTATGTCGTTTCGTGTGCGTTAGCTTCACGCCATCGCGCGTGGCTGCTTCGCGAATTTGCCGCCGCGTACAATATGATAATTCTGCGAAATGCAGTTGGAAGTTGTTGAGAATTGGCGGTAGCACGCTCCGCCAAATTAAAATTATCGAGGTTGACAATCACGTGGAATCCATTTCCGCGTTGTAAATTGTAATGGATTTACGACGGTAAATCCTATGTCTCATTCAATAATGGCGAATTATAGGTTTCAGTCGTGAACCTGTTCACGTACACGCATTAGCTTCTTCGCCTATTTTGAATTTAGACGTCTGCATACTGTAGACACTTGAATACATACTGTAGTACGCTGACGCAGCCATTAAAATTTTGTGTGTGTGGCAAATTGAATAATTATTTCAAAATAATTCATATCAAGGATCATCAATAAAACATCAATAAAACATATTAATACAATGTTCAAATTTTGAAGATAAGCTTAATAATAAAATAAGGGAAGTAAACTAGATAACTAAAAGATAGAATAAAGAAACTAAAGAAAATTTTATTGATATTGATAAACAAGTATATAAGTATAAATATAATAAAATTGCTCTTTTAAATATTCTTACATAAAAATTAGGTGGAACATCGATAAAAATATATTGCTAGTAATACTAACTGTTTTTATTTCTTAAAAATGTTTCTCATAAACAGATCATTTTAAAATATGCACCGCAATGAAAATTCAATAAGACGATTCTACGAAGTGAGAGAAAAGACATTAGATTCAAGAAAAAAGTGTAATAAAATTTTTATTAGAGCGTGTAATAAAAATATCCAGATGTATAGATAGCACGTTAAATTAGCAATATCATTGACATATTATTATCAAATGTCCATTAAGATTCTATAAAAGCATTTCTCCTTGCGAATAAAGTGTCGTTTCTTCGAATTATTAAAATGAAGCAAATAACATCTTGCCACGAAAGCCTCTTGCTTTTAATACGTATTTCTCTCTGCGAAACTTGGATTCCTGTTTTCTAAAGCGTCGGCGTATCAATTTTTCCCTTTCTCCTCTCACTCTTTTACAGTATTTTCCATCCGATTTCGTTTCACGGAAATACAATAACAGCGGGGATGGCGATAAATCTGTAAATAGTTCGGTGTAGTTTACCGGGCGCGGGACTCTCGTGGTGAATCCCGGTCCTCTTCCTGGATCCACTCCGCGGTGCCTCATCGATCCGGTGACTACGGAGAAATTTATCGTCTCGCTCATTTTCTCTATTCTCCGCGTTTCTCATTCCCTTTCGGACCGTCCTTTTCCACCATTCGTACGGAAATATAATAACGCTTGGTACCTTACAACGGAGTTTTATCGTCGGTAAAGCCGGTTGTAAACGGACATATTAACCGTTTATACCGGCAACATCGAGTGTCGGAAAGAAATGTCGTGCCATAAATGTCAGATCTAAACGCACTTTCAGTTTAGAGTAGCGACATCGCTACTTATTTTCCGCGGGCGAAACTTTTACGGTATCGATGGCTCCTGAAGATACCTCGACGTTGGGCTTTCGCAAACGTAATTCAACCAAACTGTGCGTCGTCCACATTGCTTTATCATACGATCATCCTCGACATCTGCGACATTTGCTCGCGTGTACTGAAGACTGACAGAATTATACATCATATTATCTAGTTGCTGTTGTCAGAATAGAAACATCTGTTTCTGACATATCGCAAGATTTAGATAGCTAATGTCTCTGTTGCAATTGTTTTGATTGTTACTTTATATTACGTTTTGATTGTCACGTCACGATTGTCATCTAGCAGTATATTTAAAAGAGAATAGATTTTATAATTTCCATTCTTGTAAAGAAAGTAATGATTTTTTTTAGGCTTTCTTAAGCTTGCAAATAATAAACATCAAGAAAGTATGATTACGCATTGCAAATGAAGTAATTTTTTTATTGTTATTCAAAAATTACTTTAAATAATCTGCTTAGAAAATAAAAAATATAAAACACGCGTATATTTCAAGAGAAATTGAAGGATAGGGATCTACCGGATTGAAAATCGCGGACGCGCGTAATACGTGAAAATATGCGAATGGATTTTGACATTCAATATTAATATTAGTCAGAGCGTGACACTGGGACGATATAACATGACTAACAAATCGTGAACTAGTTAATCGGTTTAGTCGGCAACGTTTTCATTGCGCGGGATTTGCATCGAGTCAGACTCGATAACGGAGACGGACTCGTATACGTAGACGAATCTGTAAATACCGGCGTGTTATGCAAATTGAGGTAGCTGCACGTGCACCGGATCTCTACGTACACGCGAAATACACACATATGCATACATTTATACGTCCACACGCATCCGCATGATGTAGCGGCAAACGTTATAAGCCGAGACTGGAATAAGCATGTAAAGTAGATGCTGTGAACAAGTGACACGTTCGCTTCGTCCCGGTGACATGCTCGAATGTTCCGAGTGGATGGTGGAACACGCGATACGCGAAAACGTGATGTGCTCGTTGATGGACTAAAATATGATCTATGCTCTAGCACATTGTTCTTTTTTTTCTCCTCTTTTATGCCTTTGCCCTCTTTTCATCATTCATTCGCGGCCGGTCGAAGCGCCGAACGAAGTTAAAGGCGTTAGCAAGTGGATTATGTGGCAATTCGCTATGAAAGATTCGAAACGACAACACATTCCTTGATACTAGATAAATGCATTAAAGGCAAAATAGTATAAAAAGTTTTTATTTTACTTTTAAATTTAGAGTAGGAAGGGACGTTACGTGTTAAAAACAAGTATATAAAGGAGTATGTGAAAATGCTTTCAAGATTTTTAGATGTCTTGAAAATTTTGTATCCGTTTTTTATCAAAAATTAACTCAAATAGTTCCTCCCCTTATCTTGTCCCCCATATTTTTCATTACTTTAATATAATTTTATTAAAAATGGAAAAATATGTAAACTGTGACAAATTAGTAACTTTAAGGTATATGTGTTGGAGAATTATTCAACAACTAATTTCTTTATTTTTCTGGAGCGTCACGGCAGGAGAAAGTAAACGGAACTTGACCAAATCTTTTCAAATAATTGGGTTTCGGAATTATTCGCGAGACATGTAATTTGAAAGAAATATTCCTTTGATGATTTCAAGTTTCCTTTCATTTCTTAAAGAGGCTTATTTTTCTTTTTTCCGTTCTCTCTCTCTCTCTCTCTCTCTCTCTCTCTCTGTATCTCACTATCTCACTCACTCTCTCTTAGCTTTGAGTTGTTGTAGCTGAGCAGAGATTATCTTTTCCTTGATTATCATTTCCCTGTGTTTTTCCGCTGCACTGCCGAGCGCGAATATTTAAAGCAAATGGTCAAAGGGAATAATATTAATATTAAATGTTGATTAATCGGTTCACGATTTGCGCAAGAAATTATTTAAAGGATCTGTTTTACCTCATTAAAGTGATTTAAGACGTTTATACCGAATGTTGAATGCCAAGGATTACAGAGAGATACGGAAGCTAGAATTTTCTGTATCTCAGTTTTGCACAAGTAAACTTGTGAACTTGTGGGATTATTCAATTAGAATGCAAAAGTCTTGAGTTAGATGTCTTTTAGCTCAAGTCAACCTTTCTCGTTTCTCGAAATAACCAATGCGGAAAGAAGTAAGCCGTCTCAGACAATTCTCTCTGCGAATTATAAATAAGATTTCTCTTGCAACAATCTGAAACGTTGTCTTCCCATTTATTTGAAAACAATTCGTGTGTATATTCGTATCATAATTTTATAAAATTCTTTTATATTTAATGTATAATATTTATTTAAATATAAAAAAATTAAATAAATAAATATATTTTATTTTTTCTCTATATTTTATATATTCTGTAAAGATAATAAATAACTGTGCTCTTTGTAGTAATGAAATGTGTAGTTCCATGTTCCAATATCTTGATATCTTTTAGATAAAAATTCTTTTACAAATTTTACAAAATATAAGTACAATAACACTTGAATAATTTGTTACTTCATGCAAGAAGTATGATTTGAAATATGTGAACATTTGCTGGTATAGAATACTTTTGACGGAAACGAATTGCAAACGGGCCGCATCTAAACCCTGTTGCTGGGATTTGCAATTTTGTGTTGTGTTCCTTCACGCGGAAATGCGCCGTAATGAGACGCTGAAGAATTTATCACGAGAAACCGTGAAAAGAGCGTTGGTGCATGAAATGCTCTTTTCATTTTGCTCCACGTACTCACCGGAATTGCCACTCTCTTTTTCAATGAAACCTGTCCCGCGCGCGCCGTGTTTGCCCCCGCCGACACGTATACATTCACAGCGCTTCCTTGCAACTCGCGGTGTGTAATGGACTAAGTAACCCCCGTGAAGAAAGCAAGTCGGAAGAAATCTAGTCTGTTTGCACGCATTATTGTTACTTCTCGACGTTGTCTCTAATATTTTTCGTTTATTTCTTGAAACGGTAGTAAGGAGCACAACAGAATCACCTCGACTGCCATTTGTTTAATTACAGTATCACAAAATCGCAGCGTTCGCTAGATAATGTGATTCTTTCATGAAGGAATATTGCGCGCGCGCGCGCGCATTGTGCAGCCGAAGTGAAGAAAGTAATTCTATCGCGAGGCTTCACCGGGAATATTGCGAGTTCCGACGCTCGTTACGTATTAACCTTTTTGCGATGCGATTTCCCGTTTTTCAAGGCAGCGAAGCAATAAACGGGACTCGACTGAGCATAATTAATATACCGCTCGTCGGCCAAGAATCAGGAAGCGAACTTTTGAAAGCAATGAGGGTAACTGGAAGGGGTGACTCTCTCGGTTGCATTATTAATCGGCGTGTCTCAACGAGAACCAGGCACCGGGAAACGAGTCGTGAGATGCGCCTGGGATTAAAGAGTTGCTAATATCGTGCTAATTGCTCGCTGAACAAGCAGCAAGCGCGAGTACTGTCGGCAAAGAAGCCTGTCGGCGTAGTAGTAGTGAGAGATAAGAAATTCATAGAGCTCGTATCAAAGACAAGATTTTATGCTCGGGGTCGAATGCGTCGTATCCACCGTGAAATATTCGATCATCGAATAAAGTTGGCGATTAGAAATGCAAAGAAATTAAACGAAAAGTGTCTCAGAAGTTAAGAGTTACACATAGATGATTTTAAATATTTTCCATAAGATACCGTTTACAAATGAACGAATTGCATTCGATAGATGAATCAAGTATTATGTAAGAGATTTAGTACATTTACGTGTCTTCCCGATAATTATTGCACAGGAAATCTTGTTCTATTCAATATTTGAATATTTTATTTATAATTAACCGATATATAATTATATGATATTGATCAATTGCTTAAGTTTAATAAAATCGAATGTTAGGAATATTATCGATTTTTGTTGTTCTTTTTTATAGTTAAAACTATAGAAAATGATAATCAAATCTTTTTGTACATAATTGTTTAAAAAAAAAGAATATTGAACATTTGGATCAATAACGTATGTTACACAAATAATATTTTTTAAAAATGAAATTATTTAGTTCTTGAATTTAATTTTAGTGTAATATTCCAAATTTTATATCTCATATTCCTTGAGAGGATCACGGCTATAGTATAAAAGTATTCACTGACATATTTTCCTTTTATTCGCTCATCTTATGATTGGACGATAAACGTCGACAATTTGATGGCTTCTTGACAGTTAGATCAACGATCAAATATTACTGGGATATTCGCTGAAGAGACAGCGTGAACTCCGGTAAAGCCGGCTTACTAAAGTTTTTCACAACGGGAGGAAAATGTCGTCCACCCGGCCGTATCGATTTCCATTCGGCGCTCGTTTTGCAAAAAGCGAGAATCCGCTACGCCATACTTTTATTTGTATGATGCCGAGACTCATAAACAGAGGACTATTATGCAACGAATTTTCCGCAAATGCGTTTTTATCACAAGCAGAATTGAGAATTATGTAAAATGAATGAAACGAAATAGTCTAACGTTGATTTTGTAATCCGGTTCTACGACTGATGATCCGCATTTGCAAATAACGGAATATATTTACTTGACATGTTGTTGAGAACGTTAAAACGCACATGCCATTTCGCTATTATTATTTAAAACTTTTCGTTATTTTTATGCTATAATAATTTTTTGTAGAAATTATATTTTATTTTATTAGTGACGTAATAAATCTGTATAACACATATTTAGACTTTTTCAAATATAATTTAGAAAAATTATTAATTATAACTCATTTTTTTACTCTTATATATTTATAAAATAATAAAAATAACAAGCTAAATTATAATAAGAAAACAAGAAATCAATAAATTGAAATTAAAATCAACAAATGAATGACTTTTCAAATGTTAACTAATATTATATTATTACTCTATCTCTAATATTATTACATAATTACATTAAAATTTAGCCGTAATAGTACATATATATCAATCTGGTTTGTGTAAATTTAATAAAAAATCGGTTTTAAACTTGGAAACCTACGTTGATATTTCAAATAAACCTTCGGTGTCGCGTTTTCTATTTCAATAGAATTCCACGCTAAACGATTAGGACGCAGTACTGTCGATCGTTGCATCGAGAACTTATCTCGCTTGTTAGAGGTAAATGGATATATCACGTCCTCCTGGAGGGGCGCAAGGAAAAATTCGATTGTATCCGGAGGCAAAATAAAAAGCGAGTCTTGTTTGGTCTTATCCTTCTTCCCCGGCGCGTCCCCAGTTTCTCTTTAACGAACTTTCTTACGTCCTCTCTGTTTGCGCGCTTTTATTTAATTTCTCAACGCTCGTCCAATCGCAATGCTGCAGCCGCGTAGGAATTGAAACCAGGATGGCGGCGCGGAGAGGAAATGCTCGGGCTCTCTCGATCTGACGGTAATTCAATTTCGTCGAACGTCGAGCAAAATACATTGTCTTCGGACGGTTACCTCGTCGACTATGGAAGTATTATATCTCGGGCCCGAGAGCTTACCTTGTTTCCGTATCTGTCTCTTCCCTCGCACTGTAATTCTCATCAACGGTTCCACGTATTTCTCTCTGCTAGGACACCGACTTCTGTAACAAGAGGAACCACGATCTTTCCGAATTGCGTGTTGCACCGAATAGAAATTGCGTGTAGGAAATGCGATTTGTATAAGACGATCACAAGTAATTCTATTTATTATACCTCAAGAAATAATTTTATTTAAAGTTCTTTTAAAACGATTTTGCCTAAGTTCGAAGATTGAAAGAGAGAAATAATGTGACATGAATCATTATTATCAATAGTCAATAAAGTTTCGAAACAGATTACGTTTTGTATTTTACGATTTTAGATTTTACGCTTATGATTTCAATATTTTGCGGTATTTCGAATATTCCGCAAAGCTTGCTTACAGAAAGTAAGTTTTGAATCTTTATATCGGCAATGTGATTTATTCCGATCTGAGAATGATTCGGGATATACGACACAAATATGAATAAATATAGGTAATCTCGAGGATTTTCTCGATTCTTCTCCATTTTGGAGCAGATTACGCAAATATGTACGATTTCGTGTTGGGAACCGTAGGAAGAGGGAAGAAAGAAGTATCATAAGATGCGTTATTTTCCGCATTCGATGGGAGTAGAACCTACGAGAGCCGAGAATCATATAGAGGTTGCGTCAAATCGAATCTCTATCGTCGCATGAGATTAATCAGATTGCAAGGCACATACGGAAATAGCTCGGAAGCGCGGTTTCGAAATTCATACCAATCTAAAACTGGAAATGCAATATTTTTTATATTCTTCCATTGTAACAACCACAAATTATAAAACAATTTTTATATTTATTTTCCATTTGTTGAAATAAAATGCTAAATCTAAAAAAAATAAAAACTTTTCTTTATAAACTATATAAAAAGTAACCGATAATTGCATAGTACATCAGTCATAAAATGTCAGTTCCTTCAATTCAAAACTTTACACTCACAATTATAGCATAATCACCGAGAAATATTGTTAAAACCAAATATTAAACGGATCTATCGTGGGTGAATACGCCGCGGAATGTCCTGCAGGAAAAAAATGCCGTTTCACCAAACTTTGAAAAGGAACACGAAGAAAATTGTCGCTGGCGGTTTCTCTTAAGATATCGGCGCTCCGCAGAACGACTCCCCTCCGCCGTTACCCCGGTGGTGCGCGGAATTCGGCGAAGAGGGGAACCAAGGGGTTACTCCGGCCATTTGTCATCGTCAGCGTCGTGGTGCCCTGACACCCGACAGAGAACACTGCTAAACCAATTAAAACTATGTCGTCCTCGAGGAGTGGCAGATCTCTCGTCGAAGTACGAGAGTGGGAAAGACGGGGGCGAGTGGCGAATACGGGAGAGAGGAAAGCAGACGAAGGGAGAAGGAGAGAATGGCAGAAAGTTCAACTCACGGCGAAACGAGGGTTGAGGAAAGAGGAAACGGAAGCATAAACCAGTTCACCCGAGCGTCGCGCATGAGGGTGGCACCCTTCGGCCGTCCGACATCACTCTCTAAATTATGCTCGACCCGATAATTTATACCCTCGAAGACTGGAACGCGCTTCGCTGCATTACGTACATTTCGCGCAGTGCCGCGTCCACTAATACGAGCAACTGCAATGTTTTCATTATGAATTAACGCAGTGAGCGAATTCAGATTGACTGGCCGAACGATCAATTGACATACACGGAGCTTTCGTTAATTTCCGCCGCGTTTCACGCCGTTCGCCCGGATTCGCACTTGCATGAAAATGATGTCTATCACAGGCGGATAGCCTGCTCTGGGCGCGGGGATTTTTTGACATTCGCCTCATCCGGCGTCCCTCGTAATATCTATACAACGGCAAAGTCGCAAAAAGACATTCCAGAAATGTTTCGTCGTTCTGGCGGGAAAATAAATATTCGACTTTTTCGTTAAGTGCAC
>VBVR01002194.1:0-24346 GCA_011638315.1 Tetramorium parvispinum
GGTATTAATTTGTAATGATTCCTTTTATTAATCTTATATTTTTCATTATTTTGATCCATAAATTTAATACTTGTTGAGGAGATACGATTTAAGAAACATATAGGTACGATTTAGGCGACCGATTCGCTAAATCGTACCTTTTGCAGCATGTTACAAAAGAACTTCTAACTCATTAATTCGTTATTAGTGAAAGGTTTAACATGTAATAATAGGTGCCTTAAATATCAAACTACCATTTCCAATGTTTATTTGCATTCCAAAAGGTACCAAATGTAAAATATAACCAAAAATAGCTTAAGTGGTACGCATTTGGCAACTCTCCCCTACATAGGAATACACTAGTCTAGTATACAGGCCAAACCACTTTTTTTTGTGTGCCTGTGTAATTAAAGCATTATCCATATGTCCAACTATCGCTGGAATGAAATTTTGATTCGAATCGAAATTATTATAGACAACGGTTACAGTTTCAGAGTTATCGTATCGTTAATATTAACCGAGATAATGGAGTTGGATAACTGATTTGTGGAAGATCTTGCGGGAAGCCGACGTCGACAAGTAGACAATTAACTGCCGATATAAGTCCATCTGTTGGGCGATGTTTCTCGATAATCACGTTATTCATTGCACGAGCATCCTGATAGGACTTGATAGTTAGTGCGGGTGAATTCGAATAGTCCCTATCGCCGCGGTCTCTACGATAAGCAGATATCGCTTTGACACATTAAATCATATTGGAATCGAGAGATGTTTCATGCATGAAGTTACTGGTTCTATCGGCGGAAGGTAGTAGTACCAGTTGCATCGGTTCTCGATTTTATTGAATATGTCGTTATATAACTTAAATGACAGCTGGTAACGATTTTACGATGGAGATGTTAAAATTATAATAAAAATGCGGCAATTAATATGCAATTCCCTGAAAGTGGCATTAGTATTGAATGCATTCCCTCTTGTAGATTCTTTGAAAATCCCTTCGCATTGCGAGGTACGGAGATTTGTGCACGTAGCAAAAACTGACGGTAGATCCGACCAATGTTTCACGGAGATGTCTGATGGCCAATGATGACTCGTTACGTAAAAGTTGATCGTCGGTGAATTCCCACGGCAAGTCGCGCTGATTTTGTTAGAATATCGTTACCATAAATTTCGCTGAGTCGGCGAAATCTCCTCGGAACCGGCTTCGCATCGAAACACGGAGTGATACAATTACAGATGGTGCCAGATGTTGCTTTCCCTCGCTGTTTGCCGTTATGATCGGTCGCGACGGGGCTAACGGCGGCATGCGGAACGCGATTACATTCATATATTAATTATATGAATTATATATTAATTAGCATGCGCGCAGAGTCGACGACTCTCGCTCGCGTACTGTTCCACTCGCACATGTTACGTACTATTGATGCTGTTACACTGAAATTATGCGCCTTGAAATTTTGATGCTGCAAGCTTTACAGTTTGCTGCACTTCTGTGCAGATTGCACGTACGAACGCTATTAAATTTCAAATTTTTTTTTTACAAGAATAGATACGAAAACGCACACAAATGACCGTCAAAAGCACAAATAAAAATTTTCATGTTTTTCCGTATTATAAAATAGTAATATTGAATTACATCGAATCGCGTATAGTGAAACGGCAATGCGTGATTGCAAAAGAGTCAATATTATTTGATTATAATGTAGAACTTTACATAGAAATGTATACGAGTCATTTACGTTACTGTAGAAATATATGCGAATAATTTACGTTAATGTACACAGAAATGTTTATAGAATTATACACACACACACACACACAGACACATATATATATATATGTATATGTTTACGTAAATATCTATACGTTATAGTAACGTAAATATCTATACGTTTGATCAAATAGTGTGGTAAAAAAATAATACGTAATGGAGCTCTGACACGTTTTGAGCACGTATTTGTATAAATAGACGTTGCACATGATTCGAATAGAATTTAAAATCGGCAAAATAAACATTCGTTTTAAAGTAACGCAAAATATCGAATCCCCGTGGATCAACCCGTCGACCGCGCGCACGCGCAGGCAGTGTCAATATTATTCCATTCATATATAGAATTACTCACACAGCCGCGCGAAGTATCGAAATTTCGCAAAATCCATTCATTATAAAATCATTTTCCGTACGCTTCCTCGATTTCGTCGCAGGTCCACCCGGTTTATTTGCAACCGGACGCGGAAAATACCCGGCGAAAATGCGCACTGTAATGATCATTCGGCCGGCTTTTCCGTGTGACCCGACGGCACAATTAACGCGTCCATATCTCCTATCCGCGACATCGAAGCGGTGGGAAAGGCAACACGCGCATGATTATGCAAACACGTTGCATGCGTTCTGGTTAATAATTCAAAACCACGTTCAATGATTCCAGATGTAACAAAATCGGCTCGACAAATGCGATCTTTTCTGGTTTGCCAGTCGCAGTCTCTCGCGTCTTCGCGCGCGTAAATTAACGCGGAGGAATCTGTCAAAGTGACAGTACTTAACACATTCTCCACGTCGTTGATTCTCGGATTCGCGATTCTGTTTATTGCGGTCAACCGTGCGGCGAAAATAAATTCGGTAGGCCTCGCCTACTAACGAACAATAATCCCCCGCCGCAATAATATCGTCGCATTACTGCTCGTTGCATCCATCTGTACCCAGTGGATGGTACCTCTCAGCGCGCGTACATCTTAGACGCGTGTGTGTCGTTGCGGCATGTGACCCGCGTTAAATTTGGAAGGCGCACTTAGGACTCGTCGTTCCCGACGAGTGGCACGCAAACCGATTGTTACGTCGTCGCACCTTTCGAATGTCACGCGAGGAACGAGACGGATAGGCGAAGAATCGTGGCACGCGACATTTTAAGGGATATAGTTAACTCGAGAATGCTTTTAGAAAAATGACAGTGTTTCGGGTAAAGAGCTAGAAAGTAGGGACTCCATGTGAAATCGACTTGTCGTATTATATAAATAATTTTAGCTCGAGACATGGAAAAACTAATGTGCCATGCATTTTATTTATTTTGCATTTTATTTAAGATGCTATAACGGTAATTTATTTTCAGTGATTCCACGTCGTTGCCTCTATAGCACCTGACAAATGGAGAATTCGAGCTTGCATTTGTTAAAATTAATGGTAAATCTGCGAAGCAAAGGGTTTGAAATAGTTATCAGTGCTACTAAAGATAGGATAAGAGAATCGTTATACTTCGCATCGTGTTGTCTGACGCCACCTCGACGGGACACGGAACATACATGATTTAATGTTCCCTTCATGTGACACGCTTTGAAATTCCGTCGCGAATTTGAAGGTACGACGCGCGCGGGTATATGTTTTGCGTGTATGTATGCACAACGAAGATACTTGGAGAGTGGCGAACCCGAAACGTTGGAACGGAAATGTGATTTACGATACGGAAGCGATTTATTGCCTTTCGTTGTGAGATTGCATAATATCGTGTCAGCCAATTGGAAGGTAGAAGTTGCTTATTCTCCATTTGGTACATATAGTGTATGTATTTCGGCTCTCCTGTGAAACGTGAATTATTTTCGCTAAAGAAAACCCGAGGAGACATGGGACGGAAGAGTATGTCGAATGAAACTGTGAGCGGTACTCGATTATGTGCTTCAGGATAAGTATACATCCATGGTTTTCAATGATTTACATCTTGCGCTTGAAAGGGAAATGGAAACAATAGATATTTGTGCGTAACCGATAGAGCAGTGCTAGAGGATTAGAATAATGCGTGACTAACATGATGATTTTTTTGTCAATGTAATGCACGTAATAATGACACAGCCTTAGAGATACGTATAACGACAAGTCGACGAGTAATCGCGTAAATTCCATTATTTAAATCCTGGATTAGATTAGATTGATGCCCAAAGGAGTACAGTTTTACATTTTCGACTAAATTTCTCGCTCAGCTATGAAATGCCATTATATGAATTTGCTCCTGATCTACTTTCATGATTGAATAACATCTTTCGTGATCTGAGCGCACCGCCGCGTCTACGCGATTCGCCGGATCTATTTCGGTGCGATTCGGCGCGAGAATGAAGCTAACGATGCGCATCGATTCGCGATTAGTTTTCGAGAGGTGCGCGCCGCCGACCCTGCGGGATTTTCCACCGCGATGCCACAATTTATAAAGTTTACGAACGTCTTGCTCGCCAAAATTGAATTCTGTTTGTCACATGTTTTATCCGATATTCGCAGCTATCCCGGCTTTCATCGCAAATGCCATTTATCGTGAATGAGGCACTTTGCAAAGTGACGGGGAAAAATTTTGCAAATCCAATCTCGATGCGCCGAGGGCTCTCTCTCTCTGTCTCTCTCTTTCTCCCTATCTTTCTCGCGTTTATTTTTTTCTCTCGGCCGAGGGTCTCCTTATTGTTCGCGCGGAGAGAATGCACGTGCATAGGACACGTAGTGGGCGCGACCGTAGTTTTGTGGAGTGGAAATGCATTAGGTAGATGGAACTCATAATTGGAGCCGCCGCATGCACGTGCATCCACCCGTTGTATTTATTTTTTCTTTTTTTTTCGGTTCCTCCGCTCTTCCTCTTTTCCTCTCTCTCTCTCTCTCTTTCGTCCTGTTTCTTCGCCTCACCTCGGAACATCCCTCGGCCGTTTATCTTAACGTTAGATAAAAGCGCAGCTGTATTTTCGCGACGCTGTTCTCGACGCGTCGGCTCGTCGCGCGCGCGTTTTTTGCATGCGTATAAGCGCAATCGCAGCGACGATATGATTTTTCCGCCTTTTACGGTCAGCCAAAGTGTGTGCAATCGATCCGCACGTGAATGGAATCGCGAAGAGGCGTGTTGACTGCCGATTGCCCGTACCGAATCGCGATAAGCCGGTGTGCGGCCATCAATCGGCCGCGATCGATCGCGGCGCGTCGCCGTTTCTCTTCATTACGGTAATTACCTATCCGTCGGACTTGATTGTCGATTAACTTCAATCCAAGTCGGTACTTTCCGTGGGTGTACCGTCTACTCGCGCGAGAACTACCTGGCACTCGGATGCGTCTGTCGCGTGTGTATGTATGAATGTGTGTGCGTGTGTGTATACGTGTACGTCGTCACGTACGTGTGCGCGAGACCTGTAAACGCAAACGGAACAAAGCCACGTTAAGCTGGTTGCGATTGGTGTGTTGCAGACACGAGGTGCCTGTCACCTCGGAGCCGATCACGGTGATACACATGGACGAGGACGTCGTCGTGGTCAACAAGCCCGCCTCCATCCCTGTAAGTGGTGTACTGCCAGAACTGTACTGCCAAAAAAATTGTTTGTCGTATTGTCCAAAAAGCACAAAAACACATGTACACATATACACATACACACACACACACACACATACATATGTATGTACATACTCTCTTGCATGTTCCTCGATAGTTTCCACGCAGTCCCGAAACGCTTGATACTCGAATATCCGGCTCGTTTCAGCTCACCTGAAAAATCCACCTTCACAGAGTACGTGCAACCGCCTTTACAGAAAATTATTTCTGGAGCACCGGGTTAAAGTCCCATCGTTAAATTTAGAATTTCCGGAGTCTATTCTTTTGCACTCTCGCTGATGAAATTTCCCATCGCATTGTCTAAATATACATATTTGAGTGTACCCCTAAATTAAATTCAAGCGTGCCCGGACCGGGGCTTCGCAGACTTCCGCTCCTTCAACGACCTTCTGATTTCGTTAACGTTCCTTTATTTTCTTCTCTCTCTTTCTCTCTTTTTCTTTCTCGACGCGCGGAAGGCGACTAAATCGTCGCTAACGAGTCGTTTTTCAGATGGTGACTAACACAACAACGCGGTTAACAGATGTGCGCGTCAAATGCCAAGAGTCTCTGACGAGCTTCGCCTTTTTAAAATGCAACGTTCCAACGTCACCCTCGGCCGACCTCGGTCTCTCTTTCTCTTGGCACTTCGGGATATGAAACAATCATGACCAAAAAAAGAAGCGTGTAGAGGAAAAAAAAAGGGGGAGAGGATTTACCCGCACACGCAGACGACAACTCGCATAAATGTTCCCGGCGATGTAGCACGACCGCGAGACCGCGCGAATAAAACTCACTATTAAAATGTTAATCGCGCGCATTACGGCGCTCGCAAATCACGGATAATTTACTCCGTGCTATTATTGCCGGCTCCGCGATAATGTCGGACTCGGAGTCCGCTGTAAAAACACGTAGGTAAAGGACAGGAGCAAAGCACCATCGTTTCGCGCTGGTAAATGGCAATACCGCCGAGTCCGATGCATTAAGCCGGCGATATCGGTGATTCATTGGCGTAAATTAACGATCTCCTTGGTACGAGTTTAACAACCCCTTTCGTTTTCCGCTCCGCGGCAATTTTCGTCTCAGTTATTTCAATCCGCGACGATAATAACGCCGCGACGACGTATACACCTGCTGGGAAAATAAAACGTCCCGAAGAGTGTCCAAAGAGAAGATAGCTCGCGAGTCCGACTTATGAGAGTTTAACGTACTCTTTTCTCTTCTCTTCATATTTTTTCCTCCTCCCCCGCCCCCTCCGCTCTCCCCGGTTCTCTTTTCTCTCGGTTTTCGCTCTCGGAACCGTTAGTTGTGCGCCACCGCCAGTGGTTGCAAATTTTATTCTCCCACGACCGGCCGCGAGACTTCGCTCGGTGATAAATACAGCGAGCGAGCGAGCTCGGCAAACCGAGCTCGGCCACTTTTCCTCTCAAATGTCACCGAATGCACCGGCGGTGGCCGCGTCTCTCGGTGGGGAGATCGTTAACAAGAGCTTGCGTAACAAAACAGCCGGGCATTAATGCAAAAATAATTCGACGCGCAAGTAGGTGCTCGGCGAGCACGAGGGCGATGCGCGACTTAATGGTCGCGTTCATTCCTCGCTTTCTCGAGTATCTCTTTTTTTTTTCATCCTTGTCGCTTGCCGCAAAGAGACCTCGGAGCCTGACAAGCGGCCAAATTAATTTTCGTGTGCAGACGTCGTTAAAACCGATTATGCAATCGCGAAGCATGATTTTATCGCTTTCGCTTCCTCGTTCTCCTCACCACTCCCTGAGTAGCTTTCATCAAACAGACAATAAAAAATCAGCTCCTCACATCTTGCGTTTTTTTAAAGTCATTTTAATATCCTACATCACAATTTTATCGAATTTAAATTACATTTATTTATTTAGTTATTAGAAGAATATGATGAGAAAAGGAAATTCGATTATATTTTTGAATTTTGCGCGAGAAAATACACCTAGCTCCTTTTTTTATAGTTTTATGTTTCGTGTGAAAGAAATCGTTATTTAGAAAAAAATTGTGTAAAACAAATCGCGTTGTTTTCAAAAACCGCGTGAAAAATGATGTTATTCTCTGGAAAAATTCTATTTTTTAACGTTTTTTTCACTCGGAGTGCATCTATCCTGTAAAAAGTGCTTGTATTTAGGTCAATCATGTGACAGAAAACTTTTTAATATATATCGAGAAAATGGATTGCGTTTTACTTCTTCGGAATCTGTTGATAACGTAGAAACTTTAAATGAAAAGACATGTATGTATGTAACTAACAATTTTATTTTTTACATTACATTATAATTTATTCGCTATCGGATAATAAAGTCTGCGAAATTTTTAATTTTTATGTGAGGTAGACAAAAAATGATTATGGATAAATGTAGAGAAATTGTGGATATAATCCACTGTCATATCAATTTTGTAAAAATTCACATTTCGGGTATCAACTTTACAGACCTTGTATAATACATGTATTCGTTTGTTAGTCGATAAAGATTTAGGTCTCATCGTCTTCTCGTGAAAAAGTCGCATTAAAAAAACCTGTATCAAAAGAATCGCGAAAAAAAACCGCGAAAAAAGAGACTTGGGTGTACGCCGGGAAAATTCATTGTGCGTAACGCCAGCGTTAAAAGTTCGGAATTTTTCGCTCGCCTGCTTCAAGTTCTTGAAATTCATTCCGCGACGGGAGTAAGAATACGCGGGAGGCGTGAAATTCTCGCGACGGCAAGTAGAAAAGTGTCTTCGATCGCCGGATTATTGTAGCGGTTCGCCGAGTCGTCGAGGGCCGTTCGATAACCGACGTGCATTATTGTGCATACGTGCACGGTGGTGCTGATAGACGCGCGGACTTATCGAGCCAGGAAGAGTCCGATACGATCCGCCAGCTAGTCAGCCAACCGGTTGTACCTACAATACAAATCCGCGTTGTCGACCGGAATGTATAAAGCGCGACATTCCCGTGTGCCATGCCGATTCGAAGGGATGAATCCGACCCCTCCTTTGTAGGCGCGATTGCTTTTTGTCCCGAATTTGCCAGGAGAAATGGGTCGATCGCTCTTGTACAGATGCATACATATATCATCATATATATGTGTGTGTATGTGTGTATTTACCTACATTGAATTTACATTGGCCACATGCCGATAGGCGATACGCGAGTACATTTAAGTAGCGTAAGCTCCGTAAATTTACCGTCCACATCTCATTTCCTGAAGATATTCTGGTTGCTCGATGAAAGGTCTATCGAAATACGAAAGACGCAATCCTAGCTGCCTCGAACTCGAGTCGAAGCTATATTGGAAGTCTCGATTTATCCTTTTCTAGTATATTCGGATTTCTATTCGAGTATTTGGACAATATATTCTTGAATTAGATCGTTTTCTCTTGGCGCTTCAAACTTAAACAAAGGCCGAAGATGCAAAAATAAAATGATCCGTTTGACCCGTCTTTGTCCGCAGGTGCATCCGTGCGGTCGTTACCGACACAATACTGTGGTTTTCATCTTGGCGAAGGAGTACAACTTGAAGAACCTCAGGACCATTCATAGGCTGGACCGGTTGACCAGCGGCATTCTTCTATTCGGTAGGACGCCGAAGAAGGCGAGGCAGATGGAGCACCAAATAAGAAATCGACAGGTCGGTTGCGTAAGCCGTACGTCTCGGGTATGCGAGAAAAAAAAACATAGCGACGCACAGCTGGCGTCGCTCGTCCGTCGTTGAAGGACGCTTACATTGGCGAACGCGGCGGCGGCCGCCAATCGCTCCGCATGTTGTATGTATGTCGTATCTCCACATTCCAGGTCCACAAGCAGTATGTGTGCCGGGTGGAGGGTGAGTTCCCCGAGGAAGAGGTGATCTGCTCGGAGCCAATCGAGGTTGTCTCCTACAAGATCGGCGTCTGCAAGGTCTCCGAGAAGGGCAAGGATTGCGTCACCCGCTTCAAACGTCTCAGCTATAACGGCAGGTCGTCGGTGGTGCTGTGCAAGCCGCAGACCGGCCGCATGCATCAGATCCGCGTGCATCTGCAGTTCCTCGGCTACCCCGTGGTGAATGATCCCCTCTACAATCACGTGGTCTTCGGCCCGCACAAGGGTAAGGGCGGTAGTATCGGCAAAACCGACGAGGAACTCGTCCGGGATCTCATCAGCATCCACAATGCCGAGAATTGGCTCGGCATGGACGGCGATTCCGACATGAGCCTGTTCAAGCCGAAGCTGGAGTTGGAGGAGCGCATGCTGGGCTCCGGCAGCGACAAGGACAACGGCTCCTCGCCGTCGTCCACTCCGGGTTTGGTCGAGGACGAGCAGCAGCAACCGCAGCAGCAGCAGCAACAACAACAGCAGCAGCAGCAGCAGCAGCAGCAGCAGCCGCAGCCGCAGCCGCCGCAACAGCAAGAATCCCTCAAGGTCACCGTGGGAACGCAGACGGGCTCGGAACCGCCGGATTCCACTTTCGCCAACGACAAGGTCACCGTCGATCCGCACTGCTACGAGTGCAAAGTCAAGTATAGGGACCCGAAGCCGTCGGACCTGGTGATGTATCTGCACGCGTGGCGTTACTGCGGCCCAGGATGGGAGTACGAAACGCCACTGCCCGCGTGGGCGGCGAGCGACTGGACCGGCGATGATCGATAGTTCGGACGACGCGATCGAGAACGATCCACGCGGACTCCTCGGCGAGCAGTCGTCGTCATTGTCGTCGTCGAGTCTCGAACCCCTCTTTTGATATCCTTACCCCGTGCCTTCCATCCGCCAATGAGCGATCTTGACCATCGTACGCAAGCAAGTACACGTAGACGGATACGCATACACACTACAGACACACACACAGAGTAGACGAACAGGCAGTGCATCCCCCTGCAACTTGGCCGTCGGACTTTCCGGGGTGCTGCGGTCCGAGAGAAATGGGATTGCTGGAACAATCTCTCACGTCGCTCGATATTTACATTTCTGCAAACTCGCCGTCGATACGTATGCGACAACTTGGCGTTATCGCGAACCAATTCCGACGGGCCGACGTTTACGGGCGCAGAAATGTACGCTCGTTCTCTCGCGGCGAGTTCGCCCGCACGTCGCGCGTTCTCGTTTTATTATATATTTCTGGCAGAGTTGCGCGAGTCCCTCGCGCGGACGATCTTACGCGGGAGACGATCCGAAGCGCGACATTATTATGCGGATTAATCATAGCGACAAAAGACAGCCGTTGTTACCGATCCTATTACCGTAAAACTGTCCCACTTTTGGGAGCCAGCTAATAAATCAGATCATCATTGCTATTATTATTTTTGTCTTGCCGCAGCATGTTCTGGATTTCTCAACCACGTTTCTTCCGAGCAAACCTAGAGCGCCTTGTACAGTTATGCAGTAAAGTTACGCCGAAGTGTCGTAATAAGGTGCAATGATTGTTCCTACGATCGTTTCTCTCCGCGTACAGCCATAAGAATGTTCTTGCACGGTCGGTCGGTCGATGTGAATCTTATAAGTCGCAGGACTTCGTTGTAGCTTCCGAAATAATGACATACTGATTTGTTTTTCCTATCAGAGAGATGTAACAAATATGCGAACTGTGATTATATTACCGCGATATTTGTCGATCAAAATATTTTAGCGATAATGACAAAGGCTCTATTTCTATTTTAATTGCCATATACAATAGAAAAATATAATTGATTAATTTTCGTTGAATCGTAATACGAACGAAACTCGTATTATTTACAATCCCGCGCGATACGTCGCGCGCACGGAAACTGTATATAAAAATCATTTACGTGAATGCTCTAGCAGACTGAGACAAATGTATGTTCTGGAAGACGCAATAGTCTCGGCCGCTTTTATGAACAGCGGCGGTCAAAAAGTCACTGCCACTAGAGCGAGTACCCCTAACATGTAAGAGAAGATTGATGCATCTGTCGGAGGTGGCATGGTATTCCGATGGATCGTATCATTCATCTTGATTTATGACGTACGTAGAAACGTGGAAAAGCCGGGCGTTTCTCGTCTATTTTCTATAGTCGCGCGAGAAGTCGTCGCGGCTCATTCGCGCTCGCGCGACTGTTACTCTCCAATCTTACATTTTGATTCACGTGAGATATCGCTCGATCCATTTTTCAAAATTCCCAACGCTTTGCCGAGGCAATGTCTTATCATCTAAGAATAAACGACGGAGAAGCGAGGTAGCGGCGCATGACGTTTCGCGCTGACGCCCGAATCGGCGATTCTCGGGAGATGTTCCCGGTAAATCACCGTCATGGCTTCTCGAATTTGATTCGAAATTGACTTCGGACGGACGGAAGTGAACAGGCGATATCGATTATATTCGGCAGCAGTGTTGCTTTTGGCATCAAACCCGCCTCAGTACTTTGGCTTGACAGAAGTCAGCTATAACTGGGAGATAAATTTATCCCCGGCGGGACCGGCTTTGGAACAATTTCAACGAAGCCCTGCGATTTTCTGTATTATCATATAGTGGTTGTGTATCGCTAATATACCCGTTGCGAAAGAATTATCGATAAACGTGAGTCGAGCGAGAGACGAATGGAGAGATAAACGTTGGTATTAATCGTATATTAATGCTATTAGAGGAAATCTCACCGATATGGTATCTCTGTTACTCGTAATCGTCAGTCTCCTATCGCGCCAAGTTTGCCAAGTTCTCCGAAGGATACCCGCGACTGTATTCTTGAAACCGTTTGCGCCTCGCGCGAGTAATCGACATCACTTCTTTACGTTTCACCTCACGATGAGGCCACGTCCCTCATTGAGGACAGCGAGTCCGATTCTCATTCACACGTGCGTGAAACGCATTCGCACGGTTTCGAGAATAGATTCCTTGGAAACGGAACGACGACCGAGGGAGGAAGGACGGCAAGTGGAAGAAGACGATGGAAGCGTATCCTCCGAAGTGACATAGGTAGGGGACTGACGTGCGATGGAACCTGCGATAGAGGCGCATCTATTTTTATGGCAGATATTTAAGTGGGGAACCAGTGCGCGGTGTGGCGCGGGTTCTCCAACAATAAGCGTGATCTTGCCGGAAGACAGCCAATGATCATGCCAAAGAGCGTGCGACCAGCGAGCTTTCAATCATATCGTGCATAATGTACCTTTTCTCGAAGCGGACGGGCGATCTCGGGGAGAGCGCGGTCCGGATGGGCCGCAGGGACAAAGGGGAGTACGGTATTTTTTTCTCGCAACAAGTACAATCCGAGAACAAGTGGAAAACGCGCGCGCGCTACAATTTTATTTTGTTACAAGTCGTCGTCGCGTTCTCTCGTCTCCGTGCGTCTTCGCGAAGCGTGTGTGCATCTCCACCTTCCAGCTTCCAAGTTGCAGACCTGTCCGCCCGGTCGCCCCGACTCGCCGAGAACATTGCTATTTCGTCAGCTTTTTTATTTCAGGATCGATCGTTGCCGCGCACCCGCGCTTGTCCTGTGCGATGCTCGAAGAAGCATACGCATACAAGGCATGTTTTGCGTCACGCGGCGCGATAACACGCGCGGCGTAGCAAGAGCGCGGCACAAGAGCGGGCGGACAGGGATGGTCGGGCAACAAAAACACGCTCCGCGTGTGACGCGGGCTTGAGCAGAGCCCTGTATTTTAGCATTGAGAGAGAGAGTAGAGAGAGAGAAAGAGAGAGAGAGATCGTTAAGTCGTCGTGAGCAGTGATGGGAAGTGATCCAGAAATGATTGGGCACGGCGCGGCCCACAGACGCGGCGAATGCATCAGATTACTATGCCTTCCGATGAGATTAGCAACTTTTTGACTCCTGAACGTCGTAATCCGACACACTTGTCTTTTCTAACGGGGCCAATTCACGTGTCTGGATGTTTGCCGAGGGATGATCTCCGACGACAAGTGCTACGATCTGCGATTATTATGCTACGATGTGCTGTATCAACGAGATTTTAATTAAGTTCGTACTGCCGCGCGACGTATAACGCTGTTAATTTACGTTTACTACAGTCGGTCGGAAATTGCGTGTTTGCTAAGTATATATCTTTAGAATAGCTTCTCGTTTTAGTTAAGAAACGAGCGTGAGAGCAGCTCCCCCCTTAGGAATGATTGCTTTTAGAGCTGGCGTAGCTATCAACTCGATAGATCCTTTTTCAAATACTCGATGGGATCAAGATGTGTCTATTGGAAGTAGTATCCTTTTTCGAAATACTTAAGATTTAACGCTGTTTATAATATACAATGAGTTAGTGCCTAAAAATATTGAAGAAAAATGTGTATCGTATTGCTATCGTGCCTAGATGTTTTTTCAATTTGGAGCGAGCACTTGGGATGAACCAATCTTGCCATCACTGCCCGCGAGTCATGAGTAAAGGAGAAGTGAAAATAATGGGAAATGTAATATCATGTGCGCGATGAAATAAAATGGATTTGGTATAGATAATATATATATGTATACATAGGAAGAGAATCAGAGAGACGAAGATAACGTAACACAACGGACCTATCATAAAAGACAGTGTGTGCGCTTACTAACACAAGCGGGATAGCTCGCCGGAGGAAGCGAGCTACCCCGAGGATGTAACGGCTAGCTTAAATTTATTATTTAAGTAACTAACGATAATTCGAGAAACCGCGAAAAAGACAGTTCCGACTTTAGTGGCGCTAAGAGAGAAAAGGGAGCGAAAGAGCGGGAGAGAACGAAAGAGAGTGTGAGAGAAAGAGAGAACGTGAGTCAGGGAGAGCAGACGCAACGAGTCTGCGGAACGTGCTTTTGTATATATGTATTGTATACGCACATTGTACCGTATCTAAAGTCACATTATTATCCGTACTGTAGCCGGCGGAAACGTTTAGTGCTAGTGAATTCTCTTGTATGATGAACGAATAAATGCAAAGTATCGTTCGATAAAAATGCCGGCGAATATCCTCGTTTCAGGACGTGCCCGATTTTACGTTTCGCCTCAAGCTCGTAAGCACTCGTGGATCGTATGCATGATTCATGGAGGAGCCGGCCGGCTTTCGCTTCATTCCTGAGCGCCCTGGTGTTCGGCAAAAATATTTTCCATTCAATAGCCGTATCATTTATTTCGCGTAATCGCCGATGCCGTTACTGTTACTATAACTCATGGGCGAGTACTTTGAGAGCCATCGCTACAACATAATTCCCGCGAAAAACGCGTAACAGGAGCATACTGTTTGCATAAGAAAATGTGGAAGGTAAATGTTAGTCTTATATGGCTCTAAGTAAACCCGGTGAATATTCGAGGATAAATCGAATCTTCTTACACTTTTGCACACACGATCGTCTCTCTTTTTGACGTCATATTTCTCTTAAAACTTCATATCAGTCTGTTATATTATTATTTTATGCTAGTACTTCTGGCTACTGCATCCAAACTACTTCATCTAAACTGTCATCTTTGAAAAGGTAAGCTGGGTTGCTTGCGATTCGTGTAGGATAGATTAGAATTTATAAATTCTTTAATACAATATAATAGAATGCTATCTTAAAGAGTAGTATCAATTCTTTCGTACTAAAGTGCCTGATATACGATTATTCCTCTTGATTTCCTACGGTAAATGACCGCCATTAAACGAAAACTTTTGCTCCAAAGTACTTTGCTTCGCCAGTTTTATTTTCCTTCATAAACATAAACATTAAACGTTACGAGACTTTCGATTTAATCTTTCTAATGCGCGATCTTGCTAAGTAGCACCCATTTACAATTTACAATTACATAAATATAGTCAATTTTTTTCTCTTATATTTCTTTTATTAATTGAACCTCCAGGATGGATAACCTCAGCCTGGGTTCAAAGAATATCGTTACAGGAGAATCCCAAATGACTATTGCGTTTAGATTCATTTATATACACTGAAAATAAATATAAAATCTTACGGGGATCGCTCTAAGTAACTCCTCCCGTTATAATCTGTCTAATCTTCGGTTCTATCTCACTCGATTTCTCAGCTCTTCGACGCCGCTCGTTTCTGCTCCTTCATGCGCGCTTCGATTTCTGGTCTGAAATGCCTGATCAGGCCTTGCACGGGCCACGCGGCACCGTCCGCCAGAGCACATATCGTGTGCAATTCTATTTGTTTCGTAAGCTCCCACAGCATGTCTATTTCATGTATCTCGGCGTTACCTTCCACAAACCTGTGAAAAGAATTGTCACAAGATTAGAGAATAATTTTTTACGAACGAGAACAAATTGTCAATGCTCACCTTTTCAATATTTTATACATCCAACTGATCCCCTCGCGGCAAGGCGTGCACTGACCGCAAGATTCGTGCTTGTAGAAGCTTAGCAAACGGGTGATAGCTTTGATTATATCTGTCTGCTTGTTCATCACGATTACCGCGGCCGTCCCGAAGGAGCTCTGTACCCTGATGAGATCGTCGAAGTCCATCAAGACGGTGTCGCACGCACTAAAATTTTCAATGATTTCGTGATTTTCGGAACATAATTGGATCGTCGGACAAGGATCTCTTGATTTACCTCTTAGGAATGACGGGAGTCGAAGAGCCACCGGGAATGACACCTAATAAATTATCCCATCCTCCGATCACACCTCCCGCGTGCCTCTCGATCAGCTCTTTCAGAGGGATGGACATTTCTTCCTCGACGGTACACGGATTGTTCACGTGCCCGGAAATGTTGTAGAGTTTGGTTCCATGATTGCGTGGACGTCCAAACGAGGCAAACCACGCTCCACCACGGCGACAGATCGTCTGTATGGATTATATTATCGATAAAATAAATAAAGTAAGTAAAGTAATAGAACGAAAAATGTATCAGCGATGCATACAGGCGCCACTGCTACGGTCTCGACGTTGGTGACAGTTGTGGGACATCCAAACACACCAACGTCGGCGGGGAACGGCGGTTTTAGCCTCGGTTTCCCCTGCTTCCCCTCAATGGACTCGATAAGAGCGGTTTCCTCGCCACAGATGTATGCGCCTGCCCCTCGTTGCACGAAGATATCGAAGTCGTAGCCGGAGTTGCAGGCGTTCTTTCCGATCAGACCGGCCTGGTAAGCCTCGGCTATGGCAACCTGCATGTTGGACGCCTCGTTGTAAAATTCACCGCGGATGTAAATGTAAGCGGCACAGGCTCCCATGGCGCGGCCGGCAATCAGGCAGCCCTCCACGAGCTTGTGCGGGTCGTGGCGCAGAATCTCGCGGTCCTTGCAGGTCCCCGGTTCACCCTCGTCGCCGTTAACCACCAGATACTTGGGCCGGCCGTCGGATGGCTTGTTCATGAAGGACCATTTCATCCCGGAGGGAAAGCCGGCTCCACCGCGGCCTCTCAGGCCAGAAATCTTGATCTCATTGATGATCCAGTCGGCTCCCTTATCTATTATTTCCTTAGTCTTGTACCAGTCGCCGCGGTTTATGGCACCCTTCAGCCGCCAGTCATGTCTACCATATAGATTCGTGAAGATGCGATCCTCGTCGGCCAGGGGCCCTCCTCGTTTCTACGCAAGAAAAAAAGATAACAACGCAGACACCACTTGGCGTTAGTCTCATTCATTTTGACTGTACTTGAAAGAGGATAAGGGCGAATCAACTTTTGAGGCAAAGGGACAGTGACGTGAAGGACAACGAAAGTGAATGGATGCTGAGGAACAGCCTCACCTTCCCTTCCGGAGCTGCATCGGCGAGCGTTCTCTGCTGCTGGCTGCTCAAGCTCGATCCGAGGAGACCTTTAAATATAGCGCAAATTTATTTAATTACATAACCTCGTAGACATCGTCGTGGCGAGCGGAGCGGCTTCGAGAATGCACGGAGCAACCTTCGCTCGCCGTTTCATGACGGACGATCTGTCTGTACTTTGCGATAATTCGCGTGACTACAATATAACGAGCGGATGCTCGGAACTTACCCAACTGTCTCCTCGGAATCTGAAAACAACGAACTATGGCACCTGCCATTTTGCGGGTGCCCTCGGCGGCGCGGCTAACTGAGAAGTATCTCAGCCTCTTCGATCGGTAAAGCGGCGATGTCAATCATCGGTTTTCTCGCTGGAATAAAGGCGTTCTGCACATCGATCATCCGGGAATTACGGTAAATTTCTAATTATAAATATTTAAATAAAATCCATTTCATAAAATCCTTTTCACAGATTCTCTTTCCGAATCTCCAAACTTTATTCGCTAATATTTTTCCGTTTTTATTCAATTCATATGTTGTGTACATCCTCTTTTCCATCTTATGTGTTCCATCTAAAGGCTTATTTATAGAGACCGTAAACTGACAACTTGGGCCGTAACTGTAAAGTTTCGACTAATCACGTCATTCGATTCCGTTGTGCGTACCTACGCATTGGTCGAAATTTTAAGGTTTCAGCATAAATTAATAGTTTACGGCCTCTATAAATCAGCCTTAATCCAGTTTATGTGTTGTGTATAATTCTCTTTTCTATTAAATGTAAACAAGATAAAATTCTATACCTAAACATAATTCCTTCCATTTTTTTCTTTCCCTCCTCTCTCTACCTTTCTTGTTAGACATCATAATTTTTGTTTTCCCTACTTTCAAAGTTAACTCTTTCTTTAAAAAAGTCGCGAACTAGTAGCGAGCGTGTTCGGACGTGTTTCGTCCCAAGGATATTTTTGAAAAAGTTGCTGATGCAACATTAAGTTTTTGTCTCACCGTTTAATCTTTGATTGCAACATTAAATTTGTCTCACCTTTTAATCTTTGATTGATGGTCGTATCAGCTCCGTATTGTCTAGAAGCTGGGAACCAAATTTTTACCTGAACCTGATCTTTCTTTAAAAAATTTCCTCAACATACCCTTCATACTAATGCTTCTCTAACAGACGGCGACGATAGTATTAGGTTGTGCTTCTCTGCTGAGGTAAACTAAAAAATGTTCACCAAACGTCAAAACTTTAAATTTCAAATTCAGAATATATTATACGCGTTAAAATACACAAATTCTGAAAATTTCAAAAAAATCGGAAGTGAGAGCATCTTATTACGGATTTACCTTACGAATAAAAGGACAAATCGTCACGACTCTTCGTCTTTGCGAAGGTGCATCCGGAAGCACGACTGCTCACTGAGCAGTTAAAGTGTGATTAGTTGAATCCAGAAATAAAAACCAATGTGTTCTCCTGGCTGCATCTTTTTTCCCTTCACCGTTGTTCGATCCCGACTGATTCCGACGTGGCGGTGGCGCAATCTTCCGACGCATTGCCTAATCGCGTGTCGCGTCGAGTGAATACGTGTACCTTTCGCTATTATGTCCGCGCAAAGTCCGTGGATTCGTCGTCTCGTCCGTTTCGGTGGCGACACGTGAGCCGCGTGTTTAAAGGCCGTCCCGAAATCGACGATGAGACGCGGACGTCGCACGTGCAGTTCATCCGGCCAGTGCTGATCCCGGGCTACCAGAAGGACTCCCGCGGGATTTATTTTTTTGCTCCTCAGCGAGGTCGCATCCCGATACGCGCTCGAACATCCTGCTGGCGAGATCTGCCGCGTCATGCCCTCCAGAAGGAGCAAAGGCGGCCTCCTGGCCAGGGTGAACTTCCCCCTTTACACCCTGCAGATGCTCACCGGCAGGCACATCCTGGTAGGCGGCGGTGGCGGCTCCTCCAAGACTGGCATTGCCAATGGATTTGTGAGTTTCCGGGTGTCCTAATAAACAGAGCGTCAATCACAGATTGCCAGCAGGATCCGTCATTTCATAACGTCATAACTGTTTAAACGGATTGTATTGTTTAGTAAATGCAAAACAGCAGATTCTACTTGATTTCTTCAATCACATTCCTCTAGCAGGTTCTGTTATATTTCTGCCAGGAAATTTGTAGCAGACACTTTGGCTGCGTTCGCTTTGGACACTCGGGTGCTGAAAGCGTCATTCTGTCTTTGTTGATCATTATATATTAGTTAAAGCGAATGCAGGCTTTATAAAAGTTGTTTTCGAAAGATTTGGCTATCTGGGATTTATCTCTCGAAATGCATATTCTACTTGATATCTTCAGTCGCATTCCTCTAGCAGGTTACATTATATTTTTGCCACAAAATTTGTAGCAGATATTTTACTAAAGTTGTTTTCGAAAGATTTGGCTATCTGGGATTTATCTATTGAAACGCAGCTTCTACTTGATATTTTCAGTCATATTCCTCTACCAGATTCTGTTACATTTTTGCCACGAAAATTTGTAGCAGATATTTTACAAAAGTTGTTTTTGAAAGATTTGGCTGAAATTTATCTCTTGGTTTTTCTCGACTTAGGACTTTTACATATTTTTGTTATATTCAATTAGTTTAAGTTCGGTCTGTTGTTGCAGGAAATTTTTGAATTATCGCATAACGGAACACATTTCGTTGCCGAAGAAGTGACCAGGCACGAGACGGGTCCCAGTGTAGTCATGAATTGCGCCTTGCATAACAATGGCAAGAAAACATGGATAGTTGCTGGTCAGGAGAGCCATTGTCAGCTGTACAATGTGAATCATAAGATCATAACCTTGGAGAACGGAGAATTGATCAAAGGACCGACCACAACGGCTAACAAAGATGGCCTCAGGCACCGAAGGAACAGCGAGAAAGTCGAGGAAGTTCAGTCGCCAAAAGAGTGGATAGAGGAAGTCAAAGATGACAATTCTAATGTCAGGAACAAGAAGCTTCAGTTAGTTCTCAAACCTGCCGATAGCGTGCAGACAGCTTTTGGGTAAGACAGTTGGCTGTATTTGTTACATTAACGAATATTGCGCTTTCGAGTTCTAACGGGAATTTTTTTTTTTACACTTGTAGGAACGGCGAACCTTTACAAAGAGTCGTCAGGGTGAGCTTGCAAGGGACAATTATGGCTACGGGCAGCACAGACGGTCGAGTTAGATTATGGAAATTCCCGCAGCTGCACAAACTACACGATCTCGACGCGCATGAGAAGGAGATAGACGACCTTGATTTTAGTCCGGATGGTAATCTACTGGTGAGCATCGCTAAGGACGGAAAGGCCCTCTTGTGGAACGTAAACGATGGCACGAAGAGCAAGGAGCTCACTTGGACGTCGCCAGACAGCGCCAAATACATGTATAAAAGATGCCGATTCCGAAAATTGGCGGAGGATAAAACGAAGATCGATCTGTTTATGCTTTCCAACGCCGTCGCGGGAAAGAATCCCAGTTTCTTGCAGCTGTGGGACGTCCATACCGGTGCCATCGTCAAATCCGCCTCCTACAAGGAAACGCTGTCGGCGTTGGCCGTTTCGGATGACGGTAAATTCGTAGCAGTCGGCACGATGTTTTCGGGCAGCGTTGATATATTCGTGGCGTTTAGCTTGAGAAAGACTCTCCATGTACCTGGGGCGCACAGCATGTTTGTCACCGGTCTCGAATTCTTGCCAACGAAACTGGACGGCCCAGCAATTACCAGTAACACGGAGACTGCGGTCGTCAGTATCTCCGTGGATAATAGAATCTGTATACACAGCATACCATTCAGACGTAGGTATCTTATTGAAGCGAACGAATAAGCAACTGTTTTTCGAATTTATTAATAATTTTCGAATTTAAAATTAACATAAACTTTTTTTAACATTTCAGATACACTGCCATTCTGGTTTGTCATCATACTGATAGTGATATGTATATGTGGCACTTTCATCCTCTGCAGTTATCTCGGTATATGACCCACGAAATGTGCGTCCGAGCCAATGAAGCGAGACATTATCTTTTCCTAATTATCATATTGGGCTGATAATTGCCCGCGCATGCGAAAAATTAAAAGTAAATTTACGCACGATTCACTCGTAAACAGTGGATGCTCAACCTTACATACACGGACGAGTCGTAGGATAATCCGCGTAAAAGCAGGTGCTAACATCTCATCGACACGTATGACATAATTAGCTTATGAAACAGAGTACACCGTAACTGTGAATATGCACAGAATTAGGGTAAGAGTATTTTTGGTTCGAATTTAGCGACTAAAATTGTTACGATCTTAATAGTTGAATTCATCGGATAGAGTATACAGATTTTCAGGAAGCGTTCGCGCGATTTAGATATAGACGTGACGGGGTGCTACTGTGATAAATAAACTACGTTGGAGTGCTTCCAACAAATCGGAGCCGCACCAATAGCACATTGATGTACATATAGGTATTACGTTTTATCAATTTTTAGCGCGAAAGGAAGGGTTCAATAGCGCACTGTGTCGCGATTGTTTCTCCTCCGCACGAGTACGCTTAAATGGTTTCGCTTGTGGCAAGTAATTCGAGATGTGCGTTTCTCGTATTTACGGCGGACGACCATATTCTTTGTCTTTTTCGTATTATAAACGAAAATCCACAACTCGTCGCATTTATGTGCTGTATTATGTGTATACTTATATTTTTCTCTAATTATATGTCTTTCTGTATTTTCCTTATAAAACATGTACATACATACAGATAATATACACGAATAATGAGAATTTATAAGGATCGACACTTTATTAGCAGGCACTATAATTAGTAGTAGTCGTTGCTACATATCGCGAACTGAGCTTATAGATATCGTTATTTATTTGCGCACTTTCTGAAATTTAATAAGTTTCTTAATTTATTTTGCAGAGCGTATATTTTCATTGCAAAATTGTTTGTTTAATGATGGAGATTTATCTGAATAAAAGTACATGTATATGAAATCATTTCCACTCAAGGAATATTGTGCAATGAATTTGTAAGCATCTCGACCATTTCATTAATATAATAATTAATTAAATATATTTTATTGTGAGACTAAAACAATTATTAATATATTAAAAACAATTTCGCTAGCATATTTGTTGAACAATAAGTTTACATATTTACGTTTAATGTTTTAAATCAGATTTTAATTTGATGTCAACATTTTTTAAATATAATTTTGCAATCGTGCAAATCTTTAATCATTAAAAATTTTTAAATAAAAACTTTATTAGCAGCAAAAATAAAAATTTTCTTTATAAAAAAAAAACTTTTTTTCCTTGAAGTACATAATAGATTTAATAATTTCTTTTAAAATCGAGAATAATTAACCATTCAATTTTTATTGAAAAGAAGATCAAACGTAATTTATGTGTAAAATTTATTACATATTAATTCAATTTCTTCTTATCTACGTGTTATTTTTAATCGGAAGGAATTACTAGCTTTAGGTGATGTTAATGAAATTGGAATTCAGAAATTAAAATGTAAAGTATACGGTACATAATTTGTTCCTTGAACTATAAAGAATAAAATATTCAGAATATATTAATTTTATACTACATTACATAATAATACAACAGAATATTGCACAGATATTATTAATAACAAATTAATTTATTAATTCATATATGAGACTTTTTTTGCAAAATCGAATGAAATAAAAGGTAAGTATAGTATATTGATTATACATATATTAATATATATACTCTTTTTTTTTACACAATTTTTCTGGGAAATGTGTTTTAATAGGAAATTTCTAAATTTAATTAAGGTATCTTAACTAAATTCGACAAAAACGGAGCAGCGTATATTAGAAACGAGAATCTTAAAGTTTGTTATATTATGCACATTTTGAACGTTTTTGTTCACTATTTGTCACCCAGCTAAATATCTGAAATATATAAATAGTTTATAATATATTTTATGATTCTCTATTGTGTATATTGTATTGTATTATATTGTACATTTTAACATAAAATATATTATATGTTGTTCCATACAAATTGCATGATAAAAAAATTAAAAAAGAACAATGCACAAGGAGAACAAGAAGAATGTCAATCAATGATGAAGGATCTTTACAGATCCTGTTTTTGCTGACAAAATTTTAAATTTAAAAAGTTTGGCTTAGTTTTCAATTGCTATAAGATTAGTATTTCACTGACATACGAAAAAATCGAAAGATAATTACACTTTAAAACACTTTAATGGCTGAGTAATTGTGCGAATAACTTTCACCAATGGTCGACTCTTTTTGTCAAGAATTGATAAGAAATGATTTTTGTACGTAAAAAATTTAACATTAAAGATTGGAAAATTAAGAAGCTGACATCATGTGGCCTCATTTATCATTACAATGTTAAATAGCCTAAAATTAAAAGACAAATGTCAGATTTAATCAGCAATAATGAAGCCTATTATTGAAATTAATTAAAATAATTAATTATAAAAGGAATTCCATAAATATATTGAATAAAAACATTTAATATTTTATGGCGACTGCGGCTGCGTTTCGATATTCACTGCAAGTACTGAAAATCTATAACTTATGTGACGTAAACTATAAATTTTCAGTACTGGCAGTGAATATCGAAACGCAGCCTGCATTGGTTAGTCTAAGGTCTTGGCTTTTATTTTTTTTGCATACAGTATACTGTTGTGTAAAATTGCCACGATACCATTCGTGCAATGACATTCGAGCAAGCAGATAGCAATTCTTATATTATTCTCCGACACGTAATCATACTTTTTTTTTATTACATTATACGAGTATTTCAAATATTACAAATATGGCGGTAATTATTTTTAGAACACAATAAGTATGCTTTATTTATCTTATTTACAAAATTATAAGAGACATTAAGTTTTTTATTGTAATCTTTATGTGCAATGTTTACTTCGTTAATCATACCTTTTGATTTCATTTCTCTAGTGCTTTGATTTTAACACCGATTTGACATTTCTAAAAATTTGCGAATTATATTTTGCTTTATAATTTTTAATGTATAATAAATAGAAACTTAATTTCGTTTATACGTTTATAATGAGAATATTTTTTTACAGATAAATCTCGAGAAAGGAGTTTGCGGTAGTAATCGCCACAGAAAAAAATATTTGCAGATTGAAGCAAGCAGATTGAAGACTTCAAGACGAAAATGTAAGAATAATTCGAAGTATACAATATTCAAAATTTTTGTACTATTATATTAAACAATTTAATTTTTGATAATTTGTAAGTTGCGATAATTATTTTGTTTTTAATATTAAGTTAAAATGTGATAAACAAAAACTGAAAAATTAAATATTATAAAACTGATTATTGATTTTTCAAAGATAATAGTATTAAATTTCTTAAAATAAATATTTGAAGAGAGAGTTGTATTAAGAATATATCATTCTATAATAT
>VBVR01002195.1:0-24282 GCA_011638315.1 Tetramorium parvispinum
TGGCAATGGAGTATAGATATCGTCAAGTAGACAAGTAATTAACAAAATATTCCAGAATTAATATTAAATACAAATTTTAATTATTTAACGAAATTAGTTGAATAATAATTAAAGTGTTGTATTAAGATAATATGAAATTGATTTAACAATGGAATTGAAATTAACAATGAAAGAAGCAGAAAGAGCAGGATGGAATCGGATATAGGCAGATATCTGATTCAGGCAACATTATTATATCTTATAACTATAAAAATTAATACCTTCCAATTTTTATTTTACCTTATTTATCTAATAAACATAGTCATTTAATAATCGCTACTCCTGTTTTTGTATGTATCATTTATACAAATGCAGAATATGAATAAAAGTGACACCGAGAAATTTTCGGATATGACTCAAGGAATTAATACGAGTATTTGAAGATAGGAAATACATGTCCTCTGATGTCTGGTTTTTATGCTGTGAGACAATAAAGGTATTCATGCTGCCGATATATTAATCATTTTCTGAGACCCTTTTCTTCATGTTTCTACTATACTCTTACTTGGGTACAGGAGAGTGCAATATGTCCGGCGAAAATTCATCAAACTTGACAACGACTATTAAATAACTTGATTGCCCTACAACATAGTACAATCAAATGACAGAGCATACATACATATTTTCTCTCTCAAGATACTCATATAGGTTCTCTTCTGTCATTTCTGAAAATTTTTCGGTACTATTCTGACTTCTGATAGGTATTTTGTACGAGAGTGTCATAACATTATACATTGCATATTGTATCTATTGCGTTAAGAACATTTTCAAATACACGTTGTGGAAAGAATATAGGTGTATACAACAATGAGAGTTTTGCTTGTCAGCTCTCGAGTATACACAGAATCCTTTATGAGAAATCGCTCCGATTCAATACCGATATACGTATGCACGTGGGATATAGGATTTGCTGAAACCATTGATCCGCGAATAATAGTCATGAAGTTGTGAAACTTTAATTTATAGCATCTATTGTATAAACTACTATAAACCGTCTTTTCGCATAATGGAAATTTCAAGCTTATTACAAATTTATTAATTCAGTCTTAAATAAATTTACGGCTGTCTGAAAATATCTCTTAGATGAATATACATATATTTGTGCGTTATAAATATCTTATTATAATTTTATAGAACAATTATTTTTCTCTTGTCAAAAACTACAAATTACAGTATGCAATAATGATATGCATATATGTGCGTGCTTCTTGTGTGTAAACACACACATACATACACAATTTATGCTTATTATAATATTTTACACATCTTTTAATAAATTAAAAATTTGTCTTCTTAATAAAATGTTTGTTATACTTTTTAAATATTCAATCGGTGCCATTGATTTTTAGATTATGATGTAATTTATTGGATAATGTATAAATCTGTTTTACAGCCTTTTTTCATGAAGAAAAAGAATCGGAAAAAATACGCAATGAACTTGATTACGTGAAAAATATTCGGAATTTAAGTATTATTTTTAAATCATGTACGGACACACACAGAAGAAATTCTGTAGGGAGTTATTAGATAGATAAGCACTATTGGTAGTTGTGAAAGAAAGGTGTGTGAAACGGGACGTTTATAATAAGCTGAAACAAAGTCGACGTTGAGAGTATCACGGGTCACGTCCTTTCGTGGAGAGTTTTCGCAAGTTACCAAGCGTGAAGATAAATTTACCATAGCCAGAATGCAAAAACAGAATTTAAAGACTAGTGCCGAGAGTCTCAACTTTGCCAACATTTATTCTACCGTAAAATAAGATAGTTTATAATACAGTTACAGTTCATTATTCGCTTATATCACGAGACAGCGTGTATGAATTTGTTTGATACATTCGTGTGTCGAAAATATTCTTTTGTGGAATAGATATTTTCTCTCAAAACATAAATATTTTGCTACGATATTTGTAAGCTGCAAATTAAATTATCTTCTTCATATCTTGCGCGCAAATGCCAGTATTAAGCGCAATATGTAGAATATTAAAAGCAGCATGAACCATAAACTAATTAATCATTCGTTGCCTCGATATTTTACTAACAATTTAAATTACTTTGTTCCGTGATACGATTACATTGTTTTTTTTTGTAGAAATAAAAGCTTTGATGTTTAATTTTTTTTCGTTTTCTCTCTCTCTTTCTCTCTCTGCATGTATTTTATTTTATTATTTTTTAATTTTATTTTCGAGCGAGAGTTGTGTGTGTACGGTTGTGTTACACGCTATATGTTCATATGATTAACAATAATTCCATTTTCCTACATGTGCGCTCTTTTCTCTTTAATGTTATTTTCTACTGGAAACTGTGGAACAAAACGCAACGTTTATGGAAATTAAAACGATGATTTCAATATGTATTGGAAAGAAAGTTATGGATAAACTTTTATGAGTTTTCTATGATTGCATATCGTATCAAGTCTGATCACACGCTTAAATGGACGATTAAGACGCTATTTATTATGATAAAAAACGAACGAAAATAAGTAATCTATGACACGTTTCGTTTCGATAAGGATACAACTGCTTCGTAAGACTATTCTGGTACTCTTCTTATCTATTCGGTACCGCACGCAAATCCAGCTTGGTCACGACACCTCAAGAATGGGCTTAAATATTGATTTCCAATTTCTGTTACGCGGGTTGCGAGCTATTCTTATCATTTAGACGAATATACTGGTGTCTCGTGCTTTTCCGGTTGGTATCGTTTTGTACGGTCGTTTCTTTCGAAGACGATAATAGTATCATTCTTCTTCGTAAATGAATATTTTTCGCCAACCTTATTTTCGCGAAACCACACGATATTTCTTCCACGTTAGCTTAGACATTTGTACAAGATTGCGAAAATACTTGGAGAGTTCCAAACGAGAATTTCAATAAAAAGGAAATTAACTCAATAAACGAGCATATAAGTTATATGGAAATGTTTCTTCAGCTCTTAGAGCTTTTACTCACATCGTATTTTAGTATGGATCACTTTGAGTGTCTTCAACGTTCGTATACTTATACCATTTTTTTTTAAATTTCCGAAAGCTCTACAAAAGTTGCACAAAAATCTTTTTTATTTTAGTGATTGATCCAGAAAATAATATGAAATTCTTGACGAACACAACTAAATGATATTGTTAGCTTCAATTTTTATCAAAATGCTATCGTGTTGCTAAAATGCAATGAATAGCTACATATATCTCTTTCATGGAAATACAAAATAATACGTATAAGAATAAATAATCTAATTGTATAATTATAATATCTATAATTCTCTCTCTCCCTCTCTGTTTGTTTCTGTGCACACAAAAATATTGCGATATTAAAAGTCCAGTTTGAAAACAACTTAAATTATTATAATTTTAAGCCACTTTTTTCTTAATTCCGATGCAGTGCCTACTACATAATACAGTGCTCATTTCGCTAGCCATTAATACATTATTCGCGATTCATTCAATTGAGTCAAGTCACATTTTCAGTCACAATTTGCCATTTTCGTCGCGGCCGACATTGTATCGATTTGCCCAACGAAAATCGGCCATTCGTGTAATTAAGCCGGACCAGAAAATTAATTAACGACCGAGTCTGCATTAATTTGTGCGTTACCTCTTTTGACGACAAACGTATTCGGATTATCTTATTCGAATCCCCTACATCAGATATAGTCACGCATCTATCAAATGATGAAGTTGCAATTTATCGTAGTAGCTTGAGGCTAGTCTAGCAACAAAATACGATTGGGGCGGAGAAATGCAGCAACGATCTGTCTACGATTCGATAGTTGGGCTGTAGATATCAACGGGAATTTAGAGAGTCTGGTGACAAGATGAATGGGATTACGTGCCAGTGACGACGTCATTCCAATGAGTGCGGAAGCCATCGTCCGCGCGCGAGATGCGTATTTGCGCGATACCGCTCTCGGTATTATTGAATCGACATTTTTCCGTTCGCATATTAGCCATATGTCGATACAATACCGGTCCGGTTAACGGAAAAATGCATTGATTTTTCTTTGCGTCGGATTCGCGCTAGTTACGTACCCATCGTCGACCGTATCGCAAGCCACAGCGAACGTGCGTTCATAATGGGAGCATAATGTTTCTGCGAGTTTTGCGGAGAAATATAGATTATTGTGTCGAGAGAGTTGTGTCGAAAACATTGTCGGAATTCTCTCTCTCTCTCTCTCTCTCTCTCTCTCTCTCTCTCTCTATATATATATATATATATATACATATATGCAATATAGCGAAATCTCTTTCAATTCTCACGACATTAATCCTTCATTCCGCCTTCTCTTACCAAAGGATAGAACATTATATTAAATTGTAATTAATAAAGCACAATACGCGCATTCGTTATCGTATCTTTGATTGAAATGGCAAGTTACACTGTTAAACTTTTAATGTCAAATTAGACTCAATTTGAGTCATTTTTAACTATTCCATAGGTCCGCCACTGCTCCTACTCAATATTGCATTAATTTTTACTAAAAAGAAGGTAAAATTTTGACTAACATGGAAGTTGAATTAGATAAATTAACAGTAAGGTTTACTCAATATGTCGCTAATTTTATCTAATTGTTTTAGTCAAATTAATCGAATATTGAGTAGGAGCAGTGGCAACCCATAGGAGTTTCCAGTGTATGTTTGATCTCAAAGTTTTTTCTCTTTGTTCTCTTTTTAGCTTATTGTTAGTAGAAAGACAATCGCACATGAACGACAAGAACATTAAAGAGTACCTAATACGTTATAGATATATTCCTGTTTTTAATTTATTTTAATACATATATGTTGCAATATTTTTTATAATTTCTTAAACTTGTTAAATGATAATTTTCATTTAATGAATAATTCGTAATTCGCATTTTTTTCTAATAAATAAAGAGGAACAAAATCGTTTCATCTTATTTGTGTATGACTTATTATCTTTTAGCAAAACGCTTACTTTACGTAAGACAAAAAATGTGAGATTCTGAAATAGTAAAATTCTCTGTCTGTATGAAAAAGTAGAATGTCCTACTTTCGCAAAAGTTTTTTATGTACTTTTCATTGTTAAGCATCTTACGAAATTTGCCGCGGGAGTTTGACAATTTAGGAACTCGGAACGATGGAATAAAAAAGGATCCTAATTAGTCCGTCGCTATCTCTCGCATGGAGGGTCATCATCAAGTGAACAATGTCATTTACGATGTATGTGTATATACGTACATACACACACACACACACACACTTGAAACATTATAAAAACTTAATATAAATCTCGCAATCAATTAAGATAAGATTACACAAGACTGACAAGAGAATATATTTTTATAGTATCAATAATTTAGCAATGGCGAAGCATTATGCGAATATACATGGTCTATCATCGTACTTGGCGATAGTTGCAAGATTCATTTTAGATAGGTCGCATAATCATTTTAGTTTGATGGAACGATGTGTTAATTAAGTTTCGACAAAGATACGAGCTTCTCTCAGGCGTTATACGAGTTAATGTACATTATAAATTGGACGGATATCCTAAGGTATATTTGGTGTATCCATATCTCTATATGTATAGGTATGTATTATATATATATATATATATATATATATATATAAAAGCGCGCGCGCGTACACACATTCAATATCCTTCCGTTTTTGGTCTACACTGGCATACAAATACGTAGAACGTAATTTGATTTAAAAATAAATTGTCCTTTATGAATGATTGTTCTAGCAAATATTCATCAGTCTTAGATAATTGGCATAGAATATGTCGTATTTACAAATGCTCTTTACCGAGCAGTATTTTTAATGCATCCTTTTGTCGAGATTTCTTGGAATGGCGGATACGAAAGAGCGACGACGAATGTAGATTTGCACTTATATTTTCGCTGACATGTCGGTACTCCTTGCCGCGAGATGCAAGGATTGGCTGTTAGCCAGCTAAAATGCCGATAGCAGTTTTTTCCAACTTCATCCTTCTCGATCGATGCCGAACGGTGTTCTGTTCGCAATGGTATCACGGTCCTTGTATTTCAGCACGTGATCCAGATACTATCCTTATTCGTTAATTAATTGACGCTCATTGATCCTTGATTAATTTGATGGATATATGCACATATAAAGAAAAATGCCTATCATCAGCCGTTGGATGGTTTGATGATTTCTGAATACTCTGTAATTGGCACTTTTGGCGAGTGTACATTGAAAAAAAATTCTGGTTAAAAACGAACGAATCAGAAAAATCTTGTAGGACTGATGAAATATTCTGATTCTTATAATAGGAATTCTGGTTATTAGAAGTTATAAAATATTGATTCTATTATATTATGATATAAATTATTATATTGATAATATTAAAATGATATTCTATTATAACAACCAGAATTTTCATTATAATAACCAGAATATTTGATCAATCCTACAAGATTTTTCTGATTCGTCCGTTTTTAACTAGAATTTTTTTTCAGCGTAGGCTTTATATTATTAAAAAAATCAAAGTGATCTTTTCTATGAAGCAATTGAAAATATTAAAATGCAGTCGGAGCGTCAACAATTTTTAATCTTCAAAAGATCGTCCCCAAATATTTTCGATAATGTTCCTGATACCTCAGCTCGCTCAATGCGCATCTATTCGAGCCGAGCATTCTATAGTTTGCTGTATATAGTATATATTATAAAGCGGCAATAAAATATTCATAGTCGAGATGAATATTCGAGCCGGTATGTGAAATATTCTCTTATGAAGGGACAATGCATAAGAGCGATAAGCATGCGCGGAGTCATTAAAGCGTCCACGACTGGTAATAAAAAAAGAAATATATCCACGCGCGGGTGCGCGCGAGAGAGAGAAAGAGAGAGAGAGAGAAAGTTCTCAACTACGAATACGGCTGCCTTTCAAATGCGAGCGGCAGGCAACAGTAAATATCACATACGATGAATTATTCGTGCGCGCATATTTACTGACGCGCGTCGTCGCGAACGATGCATTTGTTCGGAGACGTTGATGTATCTTTCGCTGAACGCTGTGCGTTTAAAGGTGAAGGTCGCAAACTTGCGTCGTTTGCACCGTCGTGCTTCGATAGAGGACGTATTGTCATAATATTTTACTCGTATGGATATTTCAGATGTGTTTGCGGGAACAAGGACTCCTAAAACGCCCGTCATCAATTTCACCAATTTCCTTCTTAATCAGACATTTTTAATATTTGCTGTTCGGCGAATTTGCTTGTGCAATTGTTTAATCGTACTGTACTATTAACGTAATCTTTCAATATGATTATCGATGACATTTGATTTAGTTTTAAGATTATTGATAAGATTGAAATCTAACGCATCACTACGTTTAATAAAAATTAGATTGAAATCGCTTCAACTTGTTTCCTCAAATGATAATAGAGAGACGAGATTGAGGGAGAAAGAAAGAGAGAATATTTCTTTGGCTTGTGGCCAAAGTCACAAGTTGGCAAATGTCACGAGTTTCTCTTAATGGCTATACAATATTATTATGTCGCATCTACCATATGCCGAATCTACAAGTTAATTCATATACGTGAATGCGATTGATAGATTGAAATTGAATTATTTTTTACTGAGAAAAATAAAGAGGGAGTTTGATGAAATGATCCAGACTCTGATAAGAATTTTGTCACAGCGAGCGATGAAGAATTTTGTGGAGCGGCGCGACGCGGCAGTATATGTCTGTAATGAAAAACAGATAACTGAAGGAAACGCGTGGCTTTAATTCTGTCAAACATTAATATCCCTTTTGTTAATGCCTATGGAATTAACCGGAAATGTCGTAGCCTGCCGTAATTTCCGGTGGAGGTCGGTAAAGTAGAGCTGCAGCAAAGCTCGGAATGGGAATCGATTGCATTGTCTGGTGTGTTTGGGAATCTAGTTTGAAACGTGGTACATGTTAGAACCTCGGAGTAATGCATGCTTGTTAGGGTACTGCAGGGAGCTGCAATGGCGAGAAAAATTGCAATTTGGATTTTATTTTGTATTTTCCCTCACCATGTTTCTTCTAATTTTATCTCAATTAAATTTACCGATCTGATCTCTCGCAGAGATAGATCTCGATCGAATTTTCTCGTGATTGAAAATTGTGTCGCGATTTAACCATTTTGAATAAAAAAAGAAAGTTTCTTCAACTATCTGGAAATAGCAAAATCGTTTTTACATATAAAGTGTTGACCTAAATTCCATTTACATTATCTCGTTGTCTATAACGTCGTCCGATGAATCATTCGCGAATTGTCTGTCGACAGTAACATCTTGGGAACCGACTCTCAATTACTGCATAGTACATTGGTTTATCTATCGACCGGTTGCTCAGTGCGAGATAACGGCGATGACGAGCGAGAATAAAGTCCGAGGTCCTAGCTAATGTATTATCCGATATTTCTGATTATTTCGCGGCGATAGAGACACGGCGCGGCGGTGCGCACCATAATGCCATAAAACTGCGTGACAATTTCAGGTTTACGCCGTTTATAACGTCGCAATTTTCTCATGTTTGCGGGTCAGCGTAATCGAAAGCCATAACTTGGTCGACGATGTTCGGGAGCTCGGCAGTCACCGTCAATCGACTCCAGGCTCGACGTACACCGACTAAATCCGAAATATCTCTCTGAAATATCCTGCTAGGCTGTCATCTCCAGACGTACCGTCATCAACATCGTGCCGCCGTGTACGCGCCGTTATATCTCGCACAAAAATACGAGTATATATGCCAATGATCGTGCCAAGATATTCCCTACGACAATTAAGTTGTTCAATTGTTTAGAAAATGCAAAGTGTACGCGTTGACATTATATATGTATAAACGGAATGTAACGTGGCAAAGATCAATCTATATATACAGCTGTAAAAAATTAGTGTAAAATTACATATAATTTTGAAACACACTTAATAGTTTTAAATTAATTTATTTCCAATTTTGTAGTATAAAAGTTATTTCCAATTTTTGTAGTATAAAAGTAATAAAAATAAGTTTTTAATTTCTAATAAATTTTTTACACTGTATACACTGTAAAAAACAAATTAAGGAAATATTTTTACTTTTATACTGCAAAATTAGAAATAAATTAATTTAAAACTATTAAGTGTGTCTCAAAATTACATGTAATTTTACACTAATTTTTTATAGTGTATAAATTCTATATAAATTATATTTTTTAATTAAACAGTATGAAGAAATTCATCGATTTTTCCTCTGCAAAAATATACGTACATGTGCATACACATATACACAGATCGTCCATCAGCATTCCGAAGCACTCGAGCGCAATAATTTTGGAGCTTGGTCTTATATGGTCAGTTCAAACATACTTTCGCGATGAATAGGCACTTACTACGACGTGGAAATTTGGCCAGATAACCATTTTGTGCCGTAGGATTTTGTCAAGGTACTCGCGAGCCTACTAGTCTTAAATTGAAACTGTTAGCGGTAAGGAGCTTACTAAACGTTGATTGAATTTGGGTTGTGCGAAATTAGGGCAGAGTTTACGCGTCTGTGGTGTAGTTCAACTTAAGCTTGGATTACGTGCGGTACCACCATTGAAATCGTGCGGCTGATTTTAATTCTACATGACAATGGTTTCTCATGGGAGAGAGGGAGAGAGAGAGAGCCTGTCGGCTACTTTAATTTGAATATTTAATTAACTACGGAACATATGAAAAAGTCCTGATATTGTTAGACACTTTTTGATATTACATTTAATCGGATTATTACGCCATTATTACTGTTCTCGGTGCGTGTAAAATTTAATTAAATTAATGAATAGTATAATTGCGGACGGAGCAATTTATTCGAGCCATTGTTTCTAACATTTCATTGATTCAATTCCGTATATCCAAGCCGTGCTCACAGAAGAAGAAATCGGTATACGCTACTCACTCAAAAATTTACTATTATATTAGCATTAATTAACATATAAATTAATTATAAGTGAGGAAATTAATTTATGTTTTTATGTATGCTTGAAAAACATGTTATATGTTTCGCTACTTATATGTAACATATATTCACGCTCTCGTATGCAATATTACTGAATTGAGTTTTTATCAATTAATTATTAAATAATTTAATACAGCCTTTTCTCCTTTTCTTTCTCTCGCTCTGTCATTTAATTGCGATATATTATCAATTGACACAATCGAGTTTTCCTGTTATCACAAAAGTTTTCATATAACTTTTATTTCTTGCTGTAAATTCGATGATGCTTCATTAAGTAAAGTCAATTCGCGCGATTTGACTTTATTTGGAATTTTTCAATATACATATGTACATAAAGTCTTATAGTTATTAGACAACATAGAATCATCGAGTGCACAGCCCGCGTTCACTCGCGACTACGGCAGAAGGTTTTAAAAGCAAACGAAAGCAAATACCATTTTTATAGATAAGATTATATGATTAGTATCTTGATCACGAGAAGCGAAGCTCTGCGTACGCTAAGTCGCTTAGTGATAAAGGTCAACGCGGTTTCGCGAGGTCAAAGAAATTCGAGCTCGAGCTCCAGCACGAATGTGCGTAATGGAGTGGAGATAACATATCGTATCGCTCCTCTGCGGCATCAAATAAAAGCGTTTCCGATATATTGTAAGTTATTAAGACGATATTCGCATGAGAGACACGATTACGTGTCCATGGATAATGGACAAATAACTTTGTTAACCAGATCGCCATCGTGATCATTGGCGAATCCGATCTATGATGTAGCGTCTATTATCAAGCTGATAATAGTAGTCGATAATTGGAGTGCGACATTAAGTCGGCAAAGGACGTACACGCGCGCTGCGGATAGGAATATACAACCCCACGTATAATTGGCTGACTCCGACATCGGTTTAACCCGGTGGCCCACCGTCGCGTTTCTCTTCTGTCCGTTTGATGAGCACACAGGTATTAATTGATGGGTACATAGCGGTCGCCATTAAGTGCATCGTGTGATAAATAGAGGTGAACCTAGCATTATCACGAGCCACGGCGGTTTTATCGCAAAAATATCCGCGTTATACAGCGACGTCGGGGTGAGTTATGCGTCTCCCTCTTGCAACACTGGACGCTTTTATATCGTCATGGAATTTAAATCTTTCTTCTCTCTCTCTCTCCTCCTTAAATTGATTTAATCATCCGTGCGCAACTTTACGATTACTCGTGGCGTCTATCGGCCGCCGATGTTCTTGAGCGATATTGCATTGTTGATAAAACATTTCATCATTTTAAAGAATTAAAGTTTTTTTCAACTTGAATACGGTGCTGATAATGTAAGATGGAATAAAATGCAAAGTTAATTTAAAAACGGTATGTTTTTTTTATTTTCTCAGAACTATTAGAAAAACCGTAGAGATTTGATTAAATTTATTTGTTTTGAATAATATATTATGTATCTATAGGTATGGATTTTCTTTTCTTACAATTTTACACACAATTTTTATTCTATTTAATAAATAAGCTGAGAAACCAGCGATTGAAACGGAGATGGCGCAAAATTAAATATTACATAAAATATCTTTACTGTTATTTAAAATTATATAAAGAAAGAGAAAGAGAGAGAATTTCTGAGCAAACAAGAAACAAAAAGCAAACAAAAGGAAACCAGAAAGTACATTGCTACGTGTCAAAGCATCAAAGGAAATTTCATGGAAACGAACATGGAATAAATTTCGTGCGCTTCTCCATGTTTGCATACGGTATACTTTGGCTCGAAAATCAATCAATTGGTGGATATCTGGTGAAGGCACCGTTTCTACAACCGCTTTTCATTTCTTTATCAAATCGACAGACACAGTATAAACGGCAAACTTTGACTTTATTGTGCTTAAGTAAGCTCGTCTGTGTTGACTATCATATCTTTGTGCAAACTAAGCGTGCTTTCAACAATTATAGGCGAGTGCATTAATTTATCAAGTGCAAATGTATTTAATGAAGCACTCTGTTTACCTGTATTTTCACAAAACTGGCTGAATTAACGCATACGTTTGTATGACATGCAAATTATCTCATTTCTCATAAAAGAAAAAAGCGAGAAAGAAACACAAATACTAGAAACGTATGGGCGAAAAAGACATGTAACAAAAGACAGAGACGAAAGAGAGAGAGAGAGAGAGGGGGGGGGAGGGAGAGAGAGAGAGAGAGATGGTGAAAAAGATTCGTAACGATCTCATTTATAAGGGTGACAGAAGAGGGTTTCTTGAGACAGGGTTTCGTTTGAGGAAGGTTGGAACGGCTCGGCACTCGGTAGCAAGATTATCTTCCTGTTAAATTGACGTCCTTCTCGTAGACACGCGCGACCAGCCGTAATCGAAATTGCCGTCTCCCCTATTCCTCTCCCCTTTATCAGAGTAGAAATATCGCGAACAGAATGCATTTGCATTTATAATAAACGCTGGTTACTGCACAACTTGTCTGGCCAACTATTATATACTGTTTCGTTATAATCTATTCCTCTCTAGGGTTATAATCTCGACAGCAGAAAAAGACGAGAAAAATTATTGTCCTTTCACTGAAAAAAAAGTCTGGTTAAAAACGGACGAATTAGAAAAATCTTGTAGAATTGATCAAATATTTTGATTATTATAAGTTAGGAATTCTAGTTATTATAAGTTATAAATATTGAGTTCTATTATAATAACCAGAATATTTGATCAGTCCCACAAGTTTTTCTGATTTTTCCGTTTCTAACCAGAATTTTTTTTCGGTGTTACATTGTGAAATTTTTCGAAGAAAAATTAATCTGGCGTTTATTTTAAGAAAATTTTTTTATTTTGAAAAAATGCTATAAATTTTTATTATTGTAACTCTCTCGCTCTCTCTCTCTCTCTCTCATAACACACACACACACACACACAATATAATGTAATACTTTTAAACAAACCTATCTATATGTAGAGAAAAATAGTTCTACTATTAAGATATGCAATTCTATTATCCTTGAATAATTATATTATATGTTTTAATTGTTTCTGTTTACTTAATTTTTTATTTGATTTGATTTATCTAAAGTTTTATGTTGCTTTCACGTTTGGATTCAATATGACAAAATAAGTGAATATCGCGAATCATTATTTGGAAATACGTTATTTGCTGCAAATGAAGATTTTTAGTGATTCTACAAATTTCACGTTTTTTCCCCTTGGGGATATTTAGATAGGTAGCTGATTAAGCGGTTAGTTGGGTCACAGTAGGGATGGTTCATGGACAGTATCACGCAGAAGAGCTAATCGTGTGAAACTCCCTGGATATTTCGGTCAGCGCGCGAGGAAGATAAAGAGCTGTCGTTGAAAGGGATGGGGCGCGGATATCCGAGTGAACGCTATGTTACAAAAGAAGAGCGAATGCAATAGTCAGTGGAAAGACAGTTCGCGTTGAATTCAAGCAAGCTCCGAAAGTTTAATGGTGCGGCAGCTGCTGCATTTCCGGTCTTTGAAAATTTTGTACTGTGATATCGATCGCGGTTGTAAAGTATCTGATCAGTCTGATATCGCCGACGTTGAAAAACTAAATAAAAGATTTATTCGTTTGGTTTTTTTTCGATTTATTCCAAGATATTTTTCTTTATACAAAATTGATCCATAAGGAAGCTGGATTTTTAGAACCTGAAAGATATAATTGTCCTATAATTTCTGCGGTATTACTGATAAGTATGAAACATATCAAGCAACGCTAAATATAGTGATAGTACAATATGTTTGATACTGTGATATATTTTATATTAAATTGTTTTATTTTTGCGAATTTTTTGCAGTAATCCTCGTTAGCGGAGAAAGACTTTAAAGTAAGGAGGAGAGATACAAGGAGAGATACAAGAGAAGATTTTCTAAAGATAATTTTGCGTTTACGCAGAGTTTATGGACAAGCATGATCTTCAGTTAAAACACACGAATATCCTAGAATTCCTCGAGCTTTTTACAACGATAGAAAGGAATTGAAAGTTAAAGCGTTGGGGCGCGCCGGCGAACGTTTGATCGTATATATGTCGCAAGTTCTTTGAACATGAAATTATCGCACCAGTGAATATTTTTTGTCAAAGAAGGATATGTATAGATGATCACTTTAGCGTTAACAATTCGTGTGCGATCTCTCGTATTCACATAACAATCTGTATTTATAATGTGTATATTATCTGTATATTTATTCATTACTTATTATCATTTCTGCGAAATTTTTAAATTCCTTACATACATCTTGTAAAAGATACAAGCAAGAAAATGGATTCTGGAAAAAAATCATTAATATTCTTATTAAATTTTGATAAAAAACAAAAGACATGCGTAATCTACTGTACGACTTGTTTTAATTCTGACCTAATTATATTATTCCTGTCTTTGACTACCCTTCGGTGAACTCGCTACAATGCCAGCAGCTAAATAAATGAAGATAAAAAGAAAAGAAGAAAGAAAGGTGGCAGTGTAAAATCAGTTTATCGCGCGTCGAGTTTTCGAGCGTCGTTTCGCCAGGACCGCATAAGGCGAAGTAAGCACCTGAGAAAGTGTTGAGAGAGATTCAATGTCAGATATGTATATTCGTATACGAATATACGTACGCATGCACGCACGCACGCACGCACGCACGTACGTACGTACGTACCCGAGGGCAAAGAGAGTTTCAAGTATGGTAAGAACGAAGGAAAAGAGCAAGCAGAGCATTGGCGAGCTTCGGTTGAGAAAAAGAGAGACGGACGCGGAAGAGATACCATAGGAAGAGAAGTCACGATGGCGAAACGGGCGAGCGAGAACGAGAGATGAAAATGTATAGTGGTTGGATAGAGAGAGGTCAAATGGGCTGTCGGGGTGTCGGGAGCGGGACGTGGTAGAGAGAAGGGGAGGACGACGGCGAGAGGTGGAGGTTTCGAGTGGTTCAGTTGTAGCGGCACCGTGACTGAGGTCGGACGTTCGTGTCCATTTTCCTGGCGATTCGCGTGTCGTGATCACGCGCGCGTTACTTTTCTTTCGCGCGTTCCGTTTGTTTCGTTTCGTCCCGTCTCGCCCTCTCGCCGTCCAGCGGATCTTGCCGCCGCCTTGCCGCCGCGTCTGACCAGACGCTCGGCTCTTCCACTGGTCGCGCGCTGTTCACCGTCTTTCCGTTCGCCCTGCCGTGTATGAGCCGTATGCAAAGCTTCCGGACGCCTGCGAATGCTACGATATGTCTCTCCCCGCCGAGAAACACCAATTGCGCTTGATAGAGTGACTGACTTGACGGGTATTGTAACTCGATGTTGTGCAGGAATGCCGTTCTCTCGCTCTTTTCCCGTTTTGGCTCAAACGGAACTATGCACTGTAATTTCTGAAAAAAAGATTGGCTCGCGTGTGACGATTGCAATCGGACATTGCTCGCCCATTTTCGAGAATCTCTATTACATACGATACGAAATACGATAAGAGACAGATAATATATAATCCTAGCTCCACGTGCAATTCAAGTTGAGTTCAACGAACGAAGTTGCGGGCGGGAACTTTGGAATTGCGAATTTCGCAATTCCGTTCTGCGAGTTATGAAGTAGTTATGAAGAAGTTTCTCCTGGATTTCATCGCGTGAAACGCGATCGCAAAAGAAGGCGCACGAGTATACACAAGGATATAGAGCTCGTGCACCGACGATGGTAGCTGTCGTGCATTTTCGAATGGTATCCCGTGAAAAGTCGTGCGTGCCGCGCAGCATGGCATGTCGGAAGCGAGACGGCATGGGCGCGCCGCGGCCGGTGCACCGGTACGGGTAACCAACCTGCGACGTTAACGTTATGGTAACGTGAATCGATCGCCTGATTTTCGTTCTCCCTCCATACCATCTGTCAGGGCGAGAACTCGAGGCCAGACGTGCGTGCACGTCTCGTATACTGGAGTATGTATAACGCCGCGCGTATGCTTCCGCTGCGGAACCAAAAAGTTCCCGATATACGGAGGGTCTAACGGAGGGACAGCGTCAAGATCCTGTTTTTCCCCAATTTTCTACAATGTACAAACTTTTCTACAACTGAAATAACTGCACACATTTTTCCGAAAATCTTTTTTCGCCTTTAAAAGCTATTCTCGACGCTACGAAGAGCACGTGCGAACGTGTTGACTGTGCCGCATCGCGAAGATGTGTGTGTCGATATTGTTCTGCAGAATTTCCGCTTGACAATTACGCGCCGTCGAGGGCGACAGAGAGGCACCGTAATTAATGAATGCATTCTCCTCGTTCTTCGACCGAGAGAATCGAGACTAGGCTCGAACAAGATTGTGATAAATGCCTGTTTATGCTTCGTACGACAACTCGTCGACCGGAACTGATACGCAAATCACTGCTTCACTACGGGGAATTTTGTTCTTCGCAAACGGAGCGAAGGGAAGAAGCTACGTTGCGTGTAAAAAGAATTAGAGACTAAATAGAGAAATGAAAAGAGTGTGTGTGTGAGGGACAAATGTACACATGTAAACCGTCCTTAAAGATGTTAGATATGAGATAATAATTCGTGAATCATAAAAGTAGAGATAAAGATAAACGTAAACCTTCTTCGTACGCTTTTGCGAAAAGATAGAAACTTTTATCTCTCTCGCCTCGCGCACGTTGAAAATTGAATTGAAACTGTGCCATCATCTGCCTTTGGAAAAACGAACGATTATTCACACTTTGAGCGCCCATCGGTCAATCTGATTCTCAGGTGGAGGAAGCATAATTGACGCACGTCAAATAGACGGAACGAAAAGAGTGAACTCGGGAGAGCTCGACGCCATAAACACCTTTACTTTCCGACGATTTATTGCGCCCGAGAGTCTAGATAGAATCTCATATCAAATGCACTGCACGTGCGCGTGTATAAATATAAAACAATACAGGTAAATCGGACGTGGTCCATATACAAATTAAACTGTTGAAACGTAGACTTTGCGCTATACTAATATCGTAAATAGAAATAAAATCGCGCGTCGATTTTATTGCGATAGCGGAATCATAGGGATTATTTGAAGAATGTGCTGACTCTAAGGGCAGCGTGACGAGGGATGGAGAATGTAGCGTAGTTAATGTGCTGCAGTTGCGATGATGAACTCTCGTGCGCTTCTATGCTCGAATGAGAAGATTGACGAAGATGTCGAGGAAATAAAAGAATAATGACGCATCAAGCTTGACGACAATGTCCAGACCAGGCAAAGATCCTGTGCAAAAGTGCCATTCAGATCCGGGTGCAGCTGGCTCTTCGTGCAGTCCTAGCAAGCAAATTCCACGAAGACCATGCATTCCGTCCTCGCCAAATACACGCAAGTGCGTTTTAACCTTGGACGGATACAGTTACGTGATTGGTGAGTAGAGATGCGATAATATCTCGAACGCATAATAAAGGGTAACGTGTTTTTCTAGATAGGTATCAAAATCTAATAAATAATAACTCCCAATAATTTGATGCAAGAGAGAAGCATTTATAATATACATGTAATACTTATTACTCACAATAATAATATACGATAATACGATAATACGAGAAAAACAGCAAAACGGACTAGCCTCCTAAAAAGACGTAAATTTATAAGTGGAAGAGTAATACAGATTTCTTATCTATTTTCTTCATAGTTAAAATTTCACTCTTAAAAAAGGCATGTTAAAGCGATACTCGAAAGTCTCGAAGTATCATTGCCTCTTTTTCAGGATGCTAATTAGTTCTCTCGCTTGGCTCACTTTGTACTGCGAGAGTAGCTAGAGTAGTGTGACAGTTATTGTGACAGTTTTGACAGTTCGTTAGGTTATCGAAAAAGATTAAACAATTAAAAATTCTTAATCTTAAATCTTTACAGAAATTATGTTTTATCATATAATAATGAGAAATTTCGCGCGCAAAACGCGCGTCCACTACTAGTAAAATAAAAAACGAAATAACGTGAGAAAAAATACTTTGACCTCTTTTTTTTGAAAATATCTTGCATAGGACTTCACAGAATTGAGTTATAGCTCAGTGAGACAATAAACATTAACGTCGAATTTTTTTATTCAGTGTTTGTAGTTTATACTCGAAACGCATGATCGTAAGAACGAATTTGCTCAATCAAATGTGAATACAGCAATTGAAACACTTGGTGCGCATAATAGAATATTAACAAAACAAATTCAACTTCTGTAAATGATATTAAATAATAAAAAACAAAAATTCTGTGAGAGTTATATTCTTAATTTTTAATCATCATTTTGATTAATATTCGATTATGAATATTTGAATTACAATAAAGTCAATTTTCTATTCATTCTTTGTTGAGAATTAAAGAGAGAACGTCATTTTATTTTATTGCCACGAATTAAAGAGAGATTGTCATTTTATTTTATTGCTATACGAAAGATTTAATTTCCGTAATAAAACGAATACATTGACACAGTTTTGAAATTCACGATATATCACTTGTTATCCCCAAGGATAATTAGCATTTTAGAGATTGTGTCGTGAGATGTAACATAGTTATATCGTCGTTATGCGAGTTTGAGGCGCCATACTCGTACATTAATGTCTCGCGTCTAATTATGTTTAAGATTATGCGTACTCGTAAACTGGGTTTTATAATATCTGTAAATATATGAAACCTAACAAGTTAAATAATTATAAGTTATAAATATATATAGGTATATATAAATTATAAATACATAATTATAAATTATAAATATAAATCTATAATATTTCTAATTTAATTTTTTTAGATATAGCTGTTATGTTGTAGAAACTTATTTTATACAACATAACATCATTGGTGAGATAAGTTTTAGTAATAAAATGCAAAGATTAATAAGTTAAAAATAATCTCTCTTCCCCTCTCTCTCTCTCTCTCTCTCTCTCTCTCTCTGTCCTGCTTCTCTGATATAATCGATAAACATAATGAGTATTTTATTGTTTTAAATAGTTTTTAATTATTTTAAATTATTTTAATTATTTACAGGTAAAAATTATAAATATTATGACTCGTTTATTTGATAATTTGCATTTGATCAGAGATAAAAATCTGAACAATTACTAACAATTTTTTTAATTAAAAGAAAAACATTAATTTGATGCAATTACTCATTCATGTCAAAATAACCTTTGCTCTCTTATACTAATTAGATAATGTAGATACTTGTTTGTATATGAGAAGTTTTATTTTAACAATAAGTACACAGACTTAATTAACCCAATTAGATTATATACTAAAATTAAAGATATTAGACCAATATATCAAAGTTTCTGAAGTAATAATTGGGCAATAGCATTAATTAATAAATAAATTTTTGCACTAATTAGTTTTATTTCCTAATCAAGAATATATATTCCACATATGTATTGTATGTTCGGTAATCGAGAGGCGATATCTTTTGATGAAATTTAGTCTCAGCTAATATACATTAATTAGAAAGTTCGAAAAATGCGCATAGATTTGAAGAATCATAATTTAACCTTCTTATAGCTCATGATCAAAGTATTTTTATTATGCTGTCATTGAGTGAAAGAGAGAGAGAGAGAGAGAGAGAGAGAGAGAGAGAGAGGAGAGAAAGGATATGGTATTTTTTAACAAAATAGGTTTATCAAAATTCATGTATTTTCAATATATTTTAACTAAAGTATCTTCAGTCATATTAAACTATAATATTTGTGAAAAATTTTTCTCTTACCGAATAAAAACTTGAATGTAAAAGGGTTAAAACATGTTCAGATCTAACTGAACGTCGGTCTTTATATGGGACAGAAGTTTTCAGCGACTGCTGTATGAGAAAAAACTATCGGTCTCTCAGATCCAATTATAGGTTTCCTATGTGCTAAAATCCAAGTACTGCAAAGTTTGAGTTCCGAAATATTTTTCACGAAATCAACATTTTGATGGATTTGACTTGCAAAAGTGAAATTAGGATGACACTTTGATTAAAAATTTTTATAATATTTTAAGATTTAAGAACTTGTGAGCTATTCTGTACATATACATACATAAACTCGAATTTTACAAATTTAAGATATCGATGCGCAATGAATACTGCGCATGAATACTCTTCTCTTACAAAATTTCAAAAATGATAATTCAGCGTTTAATCTTTTGCCTTCCCTTTATAAATTTTATGTTAAAAAATATATGTATATTTATATAGAGACAATTATACTTTGCATATATGTATGAAAAATTATACATAGAAAAAATCCGCTTGACGTACAAAATGGACAATGATTTAAAATACAAGTTGTACGCAGCGATATTACATTATTCATAAATATAGGATAAAGGCTCGATGATTTTCTTTTACTGTGTCACATATGGTGTAATGATTGTGTTTACGCATGATTATTATTTTGTTCGACATTATTGGAGAATGCGCTCGACGGGTGTAATTAATGTATAGCAACAATGTAATTTAGAATTAATCCGATGTTTCTTCGCGATGCATTGGTAACCGGAATATACGAATTGATTGTAATTATATAATTTCACTGTTAATGATTAACAAGTTCGCCAGCCGCAGGATACATATTTCCAATCGCAGCATCTCGTTGTGCATATCGTGTATCGCGTATCACGTATCGCGGATCGCGTATCACATATCGCGTGCATAATGTCTGAGAGCGTAATCGGACGCCCAACCGAAAAACCGCACGCGAATGTGCAAGAACAGTTATTAAGAATTATGCAAATCTCCGCCGCCGGACCACCGCGGCCGCGTCGCACCGCGCGCGGAGCGTTTCGCGCTTATCTTGCATGCATGTGCATTAATGTGACAGAGAACAAGAGCGAAACGTGTTTGCGTCCCTTCCTGGTAAACTTTATTTTTCTCTTGGGATACGTGGGAGAAAGGGAGAGAGAGAGAGAGAGAGAGAGAGAGAGAGAGAGATCGTGCATTAATATGGACCACGTACATGGCCACCGCTACCGCAACTTGACACAACTCGAAAACTACTATCATTAAAACGAATTCAAAAGAGGCCGTCCGCAAAAAAAAAAACGGGCTGCTCGCAGGTAATGAAAGATGTGTGCCTCGTTTTAAAAAGGCTTTCATTTTTGTGATCCACTTATTCCTTCTTTTCCTTTTTCCTGCGCATTTTTGCTCGTTAGATTACTTCGATACACGATTTCAACAGATCGTGTGTGCACGTAAATATAAAAATACCTGTTTTATTTCTTTGCAATTCCGCAGAACATCTTGAATGCCAGTGTTCGCTGGAAAATCTCTTAATCTCTTAAGTTCGGGGTCAGAAACGAGAAGTATTTAATTAAAGCTTAATATCTTTTATCGACGTTGATCTTTACACGGTTCTTCTTACACTCGAGCCGGCTTATTGCAAGGAAATTAGTGTAATCATTATTTATGTGATGTAAACTTCTTTGAGCATCTCTCCCAAGTAGAACAGAAAGTCATAATAATGTCAAAGTACGTCAAAATGGCGAGAATATTATTACAAAATTCACCTTTCAATCATAATTTAATCATTTTTTTTATCATTTTGACATCATTTGAGGTCACTTCGACATTATCATGACTTTTTGTTCTACCAGGGTCTACGTTTTCTCTACTACGAGCCGAGGGATACAATAGAATTGACGCCAGCGACTCCAATTGCGAGTTTAATTAATCCCGTGACATTTGAGACGGAAGAGAAAGTTGAGATTTTATTTCCATTTTCGATCTCTGTTATCTCATGTGCAAATCACTACATTGTGTATCAATTTTCTTTAATATTATTAGCCGTTGCAAAAACATGCGGTTACATGTGAATAAGTAACATTGAATTAAGTTTATTCAACAAGAGAATGTATAGAAGCTTCAAAATTTATAGAAGCTTCAAAATTTATAAAAGCTTCAAAACTTAATAATCCAAAATTTGTTAATAATCTGAAATTATTTCTTTATCTCTCTCTCTCTCTCTCTCTCTCTCTCTCTCTCTATTTCCATCTTCATCTCTCTGCTCGTGTGCGCGCTCGTGTACGTGTTTATTTATACAAGTGTTATAAAATAAGATGAATAAAAAGTATAGATACTCGTTTTATCACCGAGTTACAGAGAATGACATTAATTGCTCACAGATTAAATATCATTGTAACAATTTTTCAATATTTATATGTGTCCGTTAACATCCACTTGTTTAATCGATTGCACATAAATGTCTAGTTTTAGTCGGTCAGTTAATTGCTCTTCTCGTATTAAACTTGTATTATTTATGTCTATGGAAAATAATAAATATATAATTATTAATATTCACTATTACTTAAAAAAAATTCTAATCTTATGAGATTTTTATTTTTTTTTGTAAATATTAAATAAATATACTATTCGTAATCCTTTTCACTCGTTTGATTTAATTCGAAAAAAATTGTATGTATTTATATCGAAACTTAATAAAAAATACAATAGAAAAATAGTTATTAACATTAGAACATTTGGTAGAAAAAATAAATAAGAAAGCAAGATAAATGGATATCGTTTTAAAGCTATAATCAAATTATTAAAACCTGTACTTTGCTAAAAAGACGTTTATTGTTTGCGTCCTATCAACTAAGGTAGCTTATCATATTGCTATCCGCTATGCATCCGTTATTTCTGACATATTCTATCAATTAACTTTCCAATTAGGTATGCTTTTTGTGTATCGAGAGGAGCATGATTCTGGACAAATGACGCTCAAAGAAATCCAGTGATATTTGTTTTCATATTTGGAATATTATTTTCTTTCGATATATACATATATGCTATAAATCGAAATTTGTGCATGCAGTGCCAATAAATTTGTATGAACCAAATAAGAAAAATATTAAGAAATGAAAAGAAGCTTATTGAAAGATAATAATTTATTTCAGAGAATTTATTTTGTTTTTTTTCCAAATTAATTCTTTTTTGCTATCATGAAGATGCACACATACAGACATTTTATTTAAACAATATTTTTGAAAAATTAATTATTATGTAAAATTTGAATAATTATTTCTGATTAAAAAAATCATTTGGTATACAAAAATCAATGCAAATTCAATTTTTTTCTAAAAAAGTCAATTTTTTTCTAATGATTCCTCGTCAGATTAATGATTGTGCTGTTGCTCGTCAACGTACGTTAATAATGCACAAAATAATTTCGATACGATTGGAATAGAATGCACATTCGACACGTTTGCATCTTTATTCAGATTTTACTTTCTGTTGCTAATAATGAATAAAGCACACAAGTGAGGAAGAAAAGTTGTTAATTGTCTAATTTCGTTTTAAATCGCACCCGATTTAATTTTCATCTATTTTGAAAAGCACCGCGACTAGAGATCTGCACACGTGTTATTTCGGTTCAGTGAATTCTTCTATTATTTCAGGAATAAAACTCCCTTCAATTTAGCGATACCTATTATACACCTATATATGTATGAGATGGTATTGACGCTTACTCTGCCTAGACTTACCATCGAGTTATTAATTCGATAATATTGAACGATACACATCTCTCTCCATTAGTAATGATTTGCTGAAAGTCTAAATGACATTTAGTGACAGGAAACTAACAAATTATAAATATTTGTTACTTTTTGGAGAGATATTATGAGAGACAATTTCAAAAGAGATTTTAGATATTTTTAATATTGATATAAACTGAATTGAATTTTGCTATATATCAAACTCCACATGGAGAAATAATTAATTATGAATTTGTATATGTCAATATTTAAAATGTCAAATATTATATGTTTAACAAATGTCTGATAAATCTTTGTAAAGAGTACACGTAAAGTCTGACAAACAGAAATATTGTCTAAGAATATTACTGTAAAATCTCAAAATAGCTTATCTGTAAGGTGAATTTTATGTCTGCCAAAGCGACGGACAAAATATTACTACGAATTCTTGCAGAAGCAGAAAAGAGGCTGCGACAAGCGAGCAAATGCTGGTAAGAGCCTCGAACTCTCGTCGGACCGTAAAACGACTACGCGAACTGTGACTAAACTTGGAAAACAATTCCGTCTGCGTCGGTCACACCATTAGGATTTATTTTACTAGAAATCTCACGAAATCTTTAAATTGCTTGTCTCTCCTTTATATTGCAAAACCCACAAAACTTCTTGTTCTTAATTATGCTATTTACATATTTGCAATTTAACTAAATTGCTGCTTAAGTATTACACATTACTTATGATTGAACAATAATGTGCACAAATGTGCTGTTAAATTACGAATAATATTATGGTATTATATTTATACACACACACACACACACACACACACGCACGCACGCACGCACGCACGCACGCACGCACTCACACATACACACACACACACACACACACACACACACACACACACACACACACACATATATATATACA
>VBVR01002196.1:0-24332 GCA_011638315.1 Tetramorium parvispinum
CTTTTCGACTCGGTTTCGCCCGCTCTACCTGCTCACGAGAGTTGTCGCGCCAATTACAGGACACCCTGTATATATACCTATCTGTAATACACATCTCGTGAATTCTTTATTAATTATGCTTTATAATTTATAAATGAAATTTCATATAAGTCTCTCTCTCTCTCTCTCTCTCTCTCTCTCTCTCTCTCTCTTATTCAAATCTGTAAAGAGATAGAGGATGAGATTTTAAGGTTTCACTAAATCAAGCAATTCTATACGTTCTGATCTTATATCCCGTGATAAGCTTTCAAGACCCATATTTATAATATTTTAATTTGTCGTTATATCGTGTATAATAATGCAATGTCGCAAATGTTACGTCAAAGCAAAGCATATTACCATAATTAATTTGTATATTGAGTGTAATGTTACAAAGTGTAAGGTCGTATCACTGCAGTAAAACCGCGGCGGCAGAGCAGCTATCGATTGGTAGCACTTGTCTATAGCTCGCGAATTAGTCTCATAGCTGATCGATCGCATACGAGTTACCAGTGGTCCCATTATGCTAATCACAAATTGAAGTGTTTCTAAGCGCCGGATTACCTATACCATGTGACATTCTAATAGAAGCAGGAAATGAACACGAGCTTTCCATATTAAAGAGCGCAAAAATAAATTTCGATGTCAAATATTTAAGGAATTTTCGTCATTCGCTACTCAAATATTGATACGATAAAAATTTAATATAGTACACATACAAATAACATATCTATTTTAGACAATGAAAGAAAGAAAACGTAAAATAAAAAATGAAAGTAGTATATAATTTAGACGATTTAGATTCAAAGACGGACTTTTAACGAGACAAAGCCATCCTTTCACTTCTTGATAAATCAAAATTAGAACCAATTAAAATTATATAATTCAACAGTTAAAACGGACGCATGTTACACGATGTAATGTATTACGATTTCTGTCACGCGGCAAATCCGCCGAATCTGGATGCAAACGTAATATGCCTAATTATGTTTGGAAACTTACAATTAATCAAACAGTATTGTTCCAAACACTGTCAACTACACATGTATTGCATTTGAAATAGTTTATGTATTCTCGGCGAACTTTTATGCTTATCTCAACATAGAAATAATCAAAATATTTATTTAGAAAACTACGAAAAACAAAATAAATGGACTATAGAACCATGCTGGATGTTGATGACATAAGATGTTTTTCAGTAATACATTGAAATTATTCAAAAGCATTTCAATGTATTATTGAAAAACATATTATATTATGTGTAATAATAATTATTATTATAACTATATTATGTATAATTATATTTTTATCGCACTAACATCCAGCATGGTTTTATAGTCTATTAATTTTATTTTTCTTAGTCAGAATACAGAACCTTGTTTATAATAATTTCTTTATTTAAAAATTTATTCTTTTTCCTCTCGTTGTACGTATTGTAATTTAATTATTTACTAAAGCTCCTAGATAATACATTTAAAATATTTGTTAGAAATAATTTCCAAAATAGAAATATTCTACTGCGTAAATAAATTGTTTATTAATTATCGATTCCGGGAAAAATTTCCCCTCTTTATATTTCGTGACACGTGGCAATAGAGTAAAAGGCATTTTGGCCAAAAATAATCGCCTACGCAAACAGTACGAGATTTAATTCCATAAAATATGCAAGCAGTTGAATGGAAGGGCAATGTAACTTATATTTTTCTTATTCTGAGAAAAGAAAAAGTTATAAAAGTTTTCTTTTAACCATACTATTTCGTTACAATAGTCTTCTCTTATAATTTTAGAACAACAAAACCGCAAGGAGAAAAATCTAAAATTTTATATTACAAAACAGTTGTATGTTACAGTTCGCTTTATGTTCTGTCAACTTAAAATATGATTTCTTATTTCTAATTTCTATCTCCGTAAGATCTACTCGGCAGATGTTTTACAATTCCTTTCTCAATACGACAATAAATTAAAACAATTTGAATTAAACGATAAAAGAACCAATATCCCCATTTTGATTTGTGTAGCGTATATATTATCTTTGTAAATTGGAGAATAATTTTCTCGAAATCACGCTATGTACATGACTGTGAAAATAATTTTATTTCGACCAGATTACAAGTGCGCAGAACGCAGGGCGCGTATATGATAAAATGAGCAGAATTTCATTGAAATTTAGGCGTGAAATCTCGGAATTATCATTCTACTTTTTCATCGCAACGATGAACATTTTTGGATAATAATTTTGCGAAATGCTATTACTCACTCTCTCTCTCCCCCTTCTCTCTTTTTTTAAAAACATCTTCAAATTCATGCTGATGAGAGTGTACTGTGACGGTGCGATGGTGGGTTATGAAATTATTCACTGTAAGCGGATAAGCAAACAGACGCCAACATACGTGAATTATTGCATTTTGCTTGAATAATACATGAAACTGCAAAGCAATGATGAAATGTATGCATTTAGTTTATAGAATACAAAATTCATATCCACTTCTTTTTTTAAATTATGTTTTTATTTTTAAACAAGTAACGAGAAAATTGGCTTTGAAAATCAATATTTTAGCTCGAAGTAGAGCTGAAACATACAATTAATTTGGTTATGGAATTGTTAATTGCAATATTAATTAGCATTCCGCATCGTGCATTACAAATCGCGTTTGACACTTGAAGCCAATTTTCTTGTTATTCGTTACTTTAAATTTTAATGTGCAGAGTCTATAATTTTTATTTTTTACCAAATATACACTCCCCCTTTACGTTTATCTCTCAATTGGTATATCTGATGCATGTAAAACCATAATGTCATCATTGGCTGAAGCATGTTTCATTAGTATTCAATAATAAGTTACTTACGATGTTCCGAAAGTGCTAAAGTTGATCAAGTAATATGGTATTTATGAGCTTATTCTGCGAGTCAAACAGACTCAGCAGAAACTAATTTAGACATCCATAAAATTCGGATTTGCATTATAATATACGAAAGACGAATATTTCAAAATAAGTAGTTTGAAAACAGTTTGACGCTGACATAATATGCGAGATGTCACCGAATATACAAATCATTCATTATTCGTAATTACTATATTTTACTCATTGTACGTCGTATCAAAGACGATTTCATGTAATAAATATTTTCGCAATTAGTAATCAGAACGTCGTAATACTATCGACTAACAAAGTCGTCCGTGTAAGTTCAGACCATAAAATTTATTGGCCAAATCTCACAAAATAATCTATATAAAATATATCAAGGCAATTTTAGAGACAATTTCTAACTAAACTATATTAGTTTAGAGAAATGTTTATACAAATATTATTTTTAATAACATTACCATCTATCTATAACGCCATAATGGTTGTCAACAAACTATTTATTTATTAGAAACGTCGGTGGCTTCTGAATAAATGTGATTAAAAGTGTAGGAATTGATATGGCTTCATTCCTCGGGCAACAAACCGGAGTGTTCCGAATTATGTGGTCAAGAACCTTTTTCCGCTCCCCTGTTATCTCCTTCTTTCTTTGTCATCTTATTTTTAATTAATTAATAAACTTACACGAGACAAGATCCAATTAAACAATCAATACCGATACCCGACAAAACCAGATAGAACGAGTTCCGATTAAATTCCTCTTAACTATCTTCATGGATTTTACAAATGACGCGAATGATACTGAAAAGCAGAATGATATATAGTTATATCGCTCTGACAATGAGATAATAAAAAGATATTTATTTAGAAGTCATTTCGTGAAAACTCATTTTAATCTTTGCACATTTTAATATTTTAATATTTTAATATTTATTTTATAACTCATTATTTTAATATTTTATAACTTATTTTAATATTTGCAAAAGAATACTATTACAGTAATTTTTTTCAGCTTATATATATAATATATATGTATAGTTAATATAAAATATAACTACTTCAAATAATTATGCATTTAAACATGTATTTGACTAGAAATTAGCAATGTAATTAAATTCCGTGATAATCAAATCTTGAACAAGATCCAATTCACGCCTCTTTAGACAAGGTTTGCTTCGATCCGTTTTATCTCGATCGTACATATATAATTAGTGACGTATAGAGTAATCGTGTCGCAAAGAGAGGCAGAGAGAAATAACAGTTCGAAAATTAACTTCGACAAGTTCCTTGTTATCTTCTTATTAGCCCCCAAAGTGGCGAGTACGTCTTTCTGGCGTCAACGAGGCGTCTCACTAATGGCGAAAGAGACTCGAGATATATGCGTTAAAATTGATAATAACTCATAGATTAGCTTATATTTTATAGCATTAATAGGTAGGTATATAATTTTGTTATATATATGCGAGCTCTATATTTGTGATAATTATAATTACAGTGGTAATCTTCTCGATACAAAATATAAAATTTACGCATAAATTTTTGATTATCGCTTTCTGTGTTTAATAAAAAATGTCCTGTATTTTTAATGGCACTCTAAACATTTTTCTTGCAAAAATGGCGATATATTGATATAACATAAAAACTGATATAATCATAAAAATCATTATTGTTGGGAAAATCATGTATATTTCTGAGTAATCATCCATAGTTTATCCTAGCTATCTTTCATATTAATCAAAGAATCTCTCTCTCTCTCTCTCTCTCTCTCTCTCTCTTCAATCTCAATACTTTAAAATTAGAATAATTCTATGTCACTGAATAATCCTATTGTAAAATCGCACATCAATAATATAAACTTAAATATAAAATTGCACTCGCATAATAACTCTCTCTCAAGATTTTAAATACTTCTGTATATTACGACAACAACGCAAAATATTGTATTTCGGGGCTGTACGATTACCATATTGCATATGCGTACACCATATGAATTTTTAATTTTACAGTCTAAATTATCTTCTCTAAAACTATTTATTTATAAGCAATTTTAGTCGAACTATGTATTTGGTACGTATGTTTCTACTATTAAAATATGTCCGTGATTTTCTTCGATGTAATAGATCTGTATACTGAAAAAAGTCAATATTCAAATATTATTCACCTTTGATACAACGAGAACACTCAGTCTCTTCTATGAACATAAAATGATGAATTTCAATGGGTCCAATGGATTATGGATGATTCTAAACGTGTTACTGCTTATCTTCTGCATGTGAATCCGTAAAGTCTAGGGCATTATAAACAAGAATGAAATATTTTTTAAGATTCGCGTTATTTTTCATTATCAAGAAAGGAAAAAAGAATAATAGGAAAAAAAATAAAAAGAAACATTTTAATTAGAAATTCTCGTGATGAATTTGTTCGGGACCACAAACCTCAAGTACAAAAAATGCATAGTAAAAAAATGAAAAGAAGTAGTTTTTAATTCCGACATATAACGCGTAAACTTTTTCATTAACTTGATGGATGATAATTATCATAGTCTTGTATACGTCGTACAATCTTGTATACAATTTATTTTATGAAAGTATACGTACATATACATATATAATATGTAAATGATGAAAATGGTAACGATCTACAAGTACCACTTATAACAGTATTATTTAATACATGACAAGCATGTAATTATTTGTGAGGCAAATATAGCACACATAATTAAAAAGGTAACATCAATGAATGCGTCAATTATGCGGTAAGTTATATCAAACTATTTAAACATGAATAATATTGCAGTTATTTTCTCTTAAATATGTCATTCGAATGTAATCCAAAATATATATCAATTATTTTCTCTTCAATATCAAATCATTCTGATAATACTTTATTATTATATATGTACATTAATTAATGAAAATTACATGTATTACATTAAAATTAAATATTTTTAGCATTATAGTTACTTTGAAAGATGAAATATGCAGTATTGCCTTAGAGATCGAAAATGTAAAACTTTCTTTCTGGAAAAGCTTGTCTCTCACTCAAGATATAAGTTATTTGCGTGACAGGAAAGATGAAAAGATCACTCTTTTCTATCGATTCGATTTTCATATGTCAAAGAGAGTATGATCAGGAATACTTACGTCGCTGATTTAAGGTCATCCGTGTATAAGAGACTTTTCGAAAAATATGTTTCAAATTTATAAAAATTCCTATTATATGCTCCAAATTTGCTCCAAATATGCTCCAATTTAAATCCCTATTAAATTCCGCTGTAAAAATAAAAGCTATTTCGACATTATAAAATTGTAAATATCAAACTATGCGCCTAATTCCATTGAAAAATTGATAACAGCTGATATATAATACTATACGATAACGCACTTATCGGTCGCTGTAGAGGCTTAATTCAATTAATAAAAAGCGAATAAGATAAGGCAGGAAATTTCCCTCCAATAGCTACTGCCTGCAAAAAATCTAAAGTTGAAATTTAAAAATTGAAAAAAAGAAACGATAATCAATCGCTACTGACAAATTAATAGCGAATAAAAATTTGCACGCTCAAGTATCAGGCTGCTTTTTAAAATATCACGTTTGACATAATAAGTCTTAACCAACAATATATCAAATTCAATTAATTCAGATCATTATTAATTTTACAAAAAGAAATAAAGAAATAAAATATTATTATTCACGGCAATTCTTTACTAATGTTGAAATATCGTATTTCTTATCAACCTGAAGGTTTTTATATTAAAAATTACTATATATTTATAACTTTGATTACTATATAAACTCTAGCAAAATATTTTTGAGTTATCAGATTTGTTGGCTTATCGATTTTATTGAATCTCTTGAAGATGAGTTCATCTCGCCAAGTTCAGCTGAAACGTGATCGGAATCGAGCGGAGTCGCATAAAAACTCTCGAAAACTTGAGACTGGCTTTTCGCTTTATCAAAGAATAAAAAATAAATAAATTTTAAAAGAAGTAAAATTGCGCGAGTTGTAATTTAAAAAAAAAAAGTGATAGCGTTCCGTATATGAATGCACATATGCACATGTAACCCGAAAAGATGCGTACACATCTGGATTATCGAAAATGTTCTGGATGGAAAATATCCTTAGATTTTATATCTGGCAAAGACTTTAAATTGAATGCGACTCGTTCGCTGGACTCTACCTATGTTTTATTGTCTCATTTTCCATTCCTTCTTTCGCTTGCCACACGACGAGCTCGTGGAGATTATACCACCAGCGCACTAAATATAGCGACATTCGGGAAATCTGATTTCCAATCGCAGCTGCTAGATGCAAACCAGACGTATGCAGACGATTATGCGTTTTGTGCTCCGCTATAGCACAGCAAGCACTGGCTACGGTCATACGTGAAATTCAGTCTTGCCTCCGAGAACGAGCTACGCTCGACATGCGTATTTGCATGCTTTGAATAATGCAAAGTCTTAACGTCATTTTCTATTAGACTGTCCGAACGAATATAGTCACGTATGCCGTTAATCGAGAATTTTCGTGCGTAATATCTTTTCGATTAAATGAAATTTATCATGCGAACGCGTGCTGTCATGCGTATTTATTCGGAATCCTATGTAATCCCAGAGAAAGAAAATAATATCGCACATACTCTCTCTCTCTCTTTTAAATAAAAATTCAGAGACAAATTCATTTTATATTATGTGTAGAACATACAAATGAAAAAAATGTAAAAAATAGATTTAAATATTCATTTTTTATATTTTCAACATTTTCGATCACGTTTGTCGAAAGGCATAAAATTATCTATAGTTAATAACAACAAACAACTCATACAATATTTCTTTTGAATCAGTTAGCTCCTTTTTTACACATACAGTAACTCTATATAACTCTATTGTTCATTATCCAATTAATAATCCATTATATTACATAACGTAATATACATACGCAATACGCTACCTATTTATTAATATTTAATAAAATGAAGTTTGGGAGCATTTCTCGGAGCTATATGTATAAAACATTGTGCAATCGTGCTAATGTTTTTAGGTCACAAGATTGAATTTTTGTTTGAAACTCTCAACAGGCTGTGTCCGCCAGTACGACAAAGAGGAAATGTTCTCTATTTTATCTGCCATATGGATATTAATCGCATTTTCAGACAAATAAAAAATAAAATTCGTTATAGTAAAGACAACTAGCAATTAGCAAAAGTATAACAAATTACAATGATTCTAATCGCAGAAATATGTGTATATCATAATTTTCTCTTTGACACAAGTTATATAATCTTTATAGACACAATGCTAGAAACGTGTGAAATCATCTAAACACGAAACGACGTAATAAAACTAACAAAGTAAACATAATGACTGTATTCCTTATTTAAGCCCTATAAATAAAGTAATATTGTCTCAGGAAAAATAGAATTATAGATATAAAATATTAATTAAAAAGATATTCTTTTATGTGAACGTAAACGTGTAAAGACCAGCTGGGCAAAAAAACAGAAAGAGATATTTAACTATTCAAATGTCACACACATTTCAGCAATACATGAACTTGAAATAATTGAACATTAATCTTCAACATAAATATGCTGTTTTTAATCTCCTTTTGATTAAATTTTTCAATATTACATCATGCATGATATAATATTGTCAACAATATAACGCGTTATCTTCTTTTAAATATGATTGATTAAATTTTTGTTGAGCAGAGTTGATATTTGTCGAAATTAATTTTTAATAAATTTTTCTTATTACATTATTATATTGTGTATATATCATCCGATAGGTATAATGTTCCATATAAAACTTGTCAATAACTTTTATTCTCATCACAAAATTCAATCTCGTATCTAATCACATCAATTTTGATATCATCTTCTACCACATTTCGAGATATTATTTTGACAAATAAACAAGCTTAATTGCATAGAGCCGTAAAATTTATTAACAATTTGTATATAAAAATAAGTTCATTTATCAAAGCAAAGTATATATTATAATATCTATTAATCTTACAATTAGTTTTTTCAATTATAAATATAAATAAGTGTATAAAATAAGATTTGTTTCCATTTAAAATAAATCTGTAATTTACCTTGTTGATATAATATCACTGGTGTGATATTAATTTATTAGTAGATATCAAAAATTGGATATCTACTAATAGATATTAATAAGATATTATCACCAATATCAATAAATCTCCTCAATTTCACCGGAAATATAAAACAATATCTCTACGTCAGTGTTTTTGAAACAGTGTTTCGCAAAATTTCCCCCAAAAAACAAAAAGGATAGTATTTCTCTACATACCTACATTTAAATAGTATTTTATATGTCTGTACTTTATATAATTGTCTGCTTCTATTTTAAAAAATTCTTTAACATCTTAATTAAAAGAAATCAACTTTTTCTGCTAAAAAAACTATATCTCTAAATTGATCAGAAAATCTTTCATTCAGAAAATTAATGTATTTAAAGAAGAAAACTGTATGTATAAATATTCCACTTATTCATTTAATTTTTGCGTTTTGTCGTTTTGAGAGACACTGCTTTATGTATTACAGCATTGATGACTAATTTTTATCTTGAAGGAGCTAGATAAAAACAATTCCGCCGGAGAGAGAGAGAGAGAGAGAGATATCTCACGATTAGACTTATATTAATGTACTCCGCGCAGAGTTCGTTGCGATGTATGCATGACATCCTACTCAACCGTAATTACTTAATGCGGCTATAAAAGAGGAAAAATTTGTTTACTCTACAACAGTAGGTCATATAGCAAGTGTCGGAGAAGTCTCTATTAATCCAAAAGTCCATAAGCATTCGTACCAACAATTATTAGTAAGTGCGCAAATTCGTAGAAACAATTTAGTTGCAATTGAATTACCATTTTGAAAACATTGTAATAATAGAAAAGTAACAAAAATTAAGTTGCTGTTATTATTTCGAAGTGTTTCAAAATATATACAATACAAATCGATGTTAAGTTAGAAAACATGAGACGTCTCTTAATATTTTAACGATAATTTATGTAATGTAAAATGTAAAATGATAATTTATTTCACTCTTAAAGAATAAGAAAATATATTGTTAAACGTGTCGTATAATGTGTAATTTTGTGCAATTTGATTATCAAATATATAAATAAATGATCAATTTTGAATTGTTGAGATATAACGAAACAACTGTTTATACAGATGTTTCGCAGCTTATATATTGCATCGCAAAGTTGGATTTGTTACATATTATATATATAAATATGTTGCCATGTGATTTCAGTCCAACTTGAGTTCATAAATAACGCTTGCAAATAGGTGAGAAAATATATCTGAATCAAAAAAGTTTTTATAAATAGATTACGCTTTTTGGTAAAATGTTTCTAAAATAATCCTGGTTGTAGTTTTGTGACAATTTGTGACATACAAATTTGAAATTTCATTATAATCGACAATAAAGCTATTTATTTCAAAAGTTATTAATATTTAAAGACATATTACACGTTATTAAAGATACATTTATTGTAGCACTAAAAGAGATGAAATAATCTATCTGTTTATAACAAATAAAGTTTTAATCATTATATCAAGTCATGGTTATACTTTTAAAATTAACAGTTATCTTAAGTTGGTTTTCTTTAATCTCCAATAAGTTTAACATTAAATCTCATTTATCTCTTATTAGTTTTTGAAATAAATTACGATTAAGATGCTGTATTTATTTATAGAATAATCCTTTATGCACACGTACACGCAAATTTATTAGACATTTATTTACATTATCGTATGAATAATTTCTTATAATTTATTTCTAGGATCTTACACAAGGATGAAGGGTGTAATAACGCTTTGTGCGATATTGCTATCGTCCAATTTCGTGTATAGTGCATCTAATCCAGAATGGTGGCAGACAATGTCTCTTTATCAAATTTATCCCAGAAGCTTCAAAGATAGTGATGGTAATGGTATCGGAGATCTTAAAGGTATGTCTTTTTATTTGCAAAAAAATCCTACAAAAAATTATTGTAGGATTTTGAGATAATATAGAGCGATACGATGATGTTAGAATAAAAATATGTCGTTCTAAATAGTAAGATAAGTATATTACAAAAAACAAATGATGAATAAAATATCGTATTCTTACCGCTTTGTTAGAGATATCATCAAAGTTACATGCTCATATTTGACGTATTTAGATGTTTAGATATTTTAGAAATTAGAATTTCATTTACAGCCATTTTACTTTTAACAAGAAATTTTTGTCAAATCGATTAATTTAAATCGTCAATGTGTTTATTTAATAATCGCACAGTAAAAAAAATATTTTGCAAATAGAATTGGTAAAACGTTTTCGTGTACAGGTATCATGAGTAAATTGGAACATCTCACCGAGTCAAATGTCAATGCTTTCTGGTTATCTCCAATTTATCCGAGCCCGATGGTCGATTTTGGCTACGATATTTCCGATTTTGTCAATATCGACGAGACGTATGGCACTCTGGAGGATTTCGAAGCGCTCACGAAGGCCGTGCATGACAAGTCGATGAAAATTATTATGGATTTTGTTCCTAATCACTCGTCGGACCAGCACGAATGGTTCAAAAAAAGTTTGAAAAGCATAGAACCTTACACCGACTATTACGTGTGGCACAAGGGCAAAGTGTTGCCAAATGGAACAGTTACCGTGCCGAATAATTGGGTAAGTAATTGGAGTAATCTGAAGTTATGTTCGTAACATGACTGAAGACAACGGAGACTGACGACGCGAGAGATGTGCTTCGTAAATGGACGACGTTGTTAAAGTCGGTAAATTAATCCAAGTCCGAATACGCGAGTTATCTCGTTGTTTAAGTTTCAAGTACCTCGCCCGTTTTGTGCTCTCACGAACAGGATTAAGGCAGCTTTTATTATTAATTCTCCATCTCGTAGGGTGATATAAACAATGCCTAACATTAAGGAATGTTTTACCTAAACCCATAGTAGTTAAATATCGCGGAGTATGCTTATTGACGATTCGCATTATCATTGAGGCATGAGTGATCTTGCAACTATCCGGTTTCACGTTCGAAGAAATATATATTCGATTTTATTAATGTACAATGTAATTATGTTAAATATTAATAAGCGTTAAAAGATGTATTGTAAGAAACAATTTCACGTCGGATTACAGAGATATGTACAATTGATCGCTCAAGGATGTCTTTTATCAATGAAAATAAGAAACAATTTAGAAAAAGTAAAAGTAAGAAACAATTTAGAAAAAAGTAAAAGTCTAACGTGTATTACGTGTAAATTATTTTAAATAATAAAGATAATTTGTAATTTACACAAGAATATTTGATCTGAATAAAGATTAAATATTCTCAAATTCAACAGCTATAATCAATCGGAAGAAAATCTCAAAAATATCCTGTTAACGCGCTCAATATTTTTCGTCATTCTCTTTATATTTTTCTCTATCTTTTATTTGTCAAATTTGTCAAGCATAAGTTAACATTAATGTGCGTAATCTTACCTCGACATATCGGAGACAGCGATACTGGAAATCCATCATCGCAGTCATCAATTTTTTTATGCACAAAATGTTTTGCCACGTTCAAAATTACCAGTGTTTTAATTATATTACATGTATGTACACGCGTAGGCGTGTTTACTTGCAACGTGACGTAACACATCCAAACTGAGTATCCATATGAGCTCTGTTACATCAATATAATAAACAACCGCACATTCTTCTTCGAATATCCCTGATATGACTTGCTATTATATATCTATATTATACAGTATTAAATACATTGATATAATAGAATGACTGTGTGATTATTTGCACGGATAGGTAAGCGTGTTCGGTGGACCTGCGTGGAACTGGAGTGATGCACGACAAGCGTATTATTTGCATCAATTCGCACCGGAGCAGCCCGATCTCAACTATGAAAACGAGAACGTAGTGAACGCAATGAAGGTACGTGTGAAATAATTATCGTAATTGAGTTTGGATCAGTGTTCTACATCAAATTATTTTGACAAATTAATTCGTTTTAACATAAAGTTATGATTTTATATATATTTTATAATACAATATAATATACATATACATACGTGTATGTGTTGCAAAATTGTATTTTCATAGTATGTCTCTCGCAGTATGAGTAATCGTAATATAAACGCCAGAGATCGCAGGAAATTTTCTAATTGTGAGTTATATACTCGGAACACGGCTTGTCAGTCAAACTACAATAGTTTCACATATGTAAAAATTTTAGAGGCAAAATCTAATAAGCGTCCCCAATTGCAGCTCGATAGAAATAAAAAAATATCGGTAATGAAATATCCAATTCTCTCGATTGGAACTTGGATCAAAACTGATATCGGATTATCATGTTATCTCGTTGTCTTGGGTAACCACAACAGCAAAGCTGCGTAGGGGCGACGGATTACAGCGTGTCGTCGATGTCACTAGGGGTGAAAATAAATCCGGCCTGTATACATCGTGCAAGGACATCGCTTTTTCCGTCATCATCGCCGCGCGCGCGGCGATGACAGATTTTCCGTTCTTCGCGTCGCGTTTCGAAACGAAAAGCAAACACCGTTTCTACCTTTTTTTTCCCCGCTCTCTCTCTTTCTCTCTCTCTCACTCTCTCTTTTTCTCTCGGCAATTTGCTCGAAATTATTGGCGTTTCAGAAAAATCACGCGCGACCGCGATAAAAAACGATCGACGGTACGATGTGTATCGTACCGTCGTGCAACGTAATATTTTTCTCACATCAAAGATAATTAACTCATACGATAAATCAAGGCCTGTTGAAATATTCACGTCAAAATGGACGATGCAAGTGTTTTCTCTGATCGCGCTGTCGCGAACCGGGAAGCGGATGCAATTAGTTGGTCGTTGCGAGCGCGAACGCGAGCGTGATGAGCGTAAAATTATAATGCTCGCAGAATGAATCAGGAAGCGGACGTGCAATTTGTCAATTTTTCAAAGGTGTGGACACTTAAAATATCGCGTGAGCAATGCAGGCTAATGCGATTTACCGGGCAAGATGATGATCAATAATGATCGTCCGACTGTACGGTGACAAATGTCCAGCGGGCGTGAAGCGAGATAATTACGATCAGTTTAACAAACGAAAGTTCGCCGAACCGGAATAACAAGTTTCAAACAAATTATTTGCACATCATACTTAATTAAAGGCTAAAGGTCAAGTTTTCTCGTGTGGTCGTTATAGCGCACTTTTTTTCTCTTCTTTTTACGTTAAAGGACTTCTAATCAGTGGAACTGTAGTACACATGAAAGTTTTGCAAGCATTCATATTCTACGATCAAATCCTGAGCGCGTAATTTGAGAAACAGTGAAATGGTGAAATATCCAGCCAGAACCGTAATACCGAAAGTTGTAAAGTTTGTGCGCTCTGATACACGTAATAAAATCCGGATTGGACAAACTATCGTGCAGTGAATAGCGTGGTAAGCTCGCGTGACGCAATCTGCAATCAGTTTTCAACTGGCCTTAAAAACTTGGCGAAATTCCAAGTTGAGCAAAATGTACCTTTCTCTCGTTTGTTTTATTATTACATTAATTGTAAAAAAGATTCTCTCTCTCTCGAGATGCGTATTCTTTACATTAAAACAGTACGTAACAAAATTTTTTGCCAGTATATTCCGTAGTACGTGCACGACAGATGTTAACGGTTTATTCAATTTCTTTGTTCTCGCAAAATTGTTCCACAACGACAAGATGCTTCTTCTCATCGCAGCCTTCATTCCTTCAAATCCCTTATGTCACAAAATTTTCTCGGAACATGCCACATTCATAATGTAAAGCCAGAGGCAAGTGAGAAACGACTCATTTTTCTGCCTCTAAACCTGTATTATCTTTGTAAGCGAAGATACTAGCCAATCGAGAATGACTTGTTTAATTTAATGAGTAATATTGCAGCTTCGTCACCTAACTTCCCTCTTTCATGTTTCTTATTAATTCAATCAGATAGAAAATTACAGAAATAATCACACGAGTTAATCGAAGCATTCCTGTATTATTCCTAATTATGTTGTAATAATTATAAATTTTCTTACTTTCTCACGTGAATAGAAAAAACAATTTGATTTTGTGTAAAGGAAAGCGAAATAAATTGATTAAATACTCACTGATTCATACTCTCTAAAAGCCATTGAAAATTCAGTGGCATACAACACTGGCAATTAGTATATATACGCTGATTGACAGTAAGTTTCACTGATTCACTTTTAGAGAGTATGAAAATACCTTTTGCATTGTTTCGATCGAATGTACCTTGAGGAATACTGTACATATGGCCTAAGTGGTTTAATCCACTTGAAGATATGGATATATCGGGAAGACGTATAGCTGCATCACTCGATCTCTCTATATCGCGCTCTCTCTACTTCTGCCCTCAGGATGTCCTGAGATTTTGGCTCGATAAAGGAGTGGATGGCTTTCGGGTGGACGCGATTCCACATTTGTGCGAGGACATCAGATTCTTGGATGAACCACTCACGGGTAATCCAAATCCTAACGACTACGGTTACACGGAAAAAATATACACCAAGGATCAGCAACGTACCTACGATATGGTCAAAGGATGGCGAGAAGTGATGGACGAATATTCCGATAAAGTTATGATGATGGAGGCTTACGCAAACTTGTCGATGACGATGAAGTATTATGTGTACGGCGCACACTTTCCCTTTAATTTTGGTTTTGTTTCCGACACGAATCAGGATTCCAAAGCGGCTGATTTCAAGAGATTGATCGATAATTGGATGATAAACATGCCATTTTTGAGTGGAACTGCCAACTGGGTGGTAAGTCGAGAGAGAATCGTGTCTTTCGAAAAAATCTCTTGAAAAAATCAACCTCCAAATATCCTAAGCCTTGTGATTAAAGGCCTAACATTTTTTAGTACATTACGCAATACGCTCTCTTTTTTTCAAGCACATTGCAATTCAAGCTATCGTATGTTGTACACATCTTGATTTATACTCTCTTTTAAGATTAATAATAATAATAATAAAGTAAATCGATAATTAGTATTTTCGCAAAAATTCATACATTCTTTCCTATTCAGGTTGGTAATCATGACAAATCGCGATTGGTCACTCGTTATGGACCGCAACGAGCGGAAGCTTTAACTATAATGACTCTATTGCTTCCGGGAGTGGGTGTAACTTATAACGGCGAAGAAATCGGCATGGAGGACACGTGGATCTCGTGGGAAGATACGAAAGATCCACAAGGTTGCAATGCCGGTAAAGATGGTTACGAGAAAGCATCTCGGGATCCCGCAAGGACACCGTTCCAATGGGACGACACTACTTCGGCTGGTACGGGTTTACCCAAGCACTTTCTAAAATCGCTATGTCGTATAATTTATCAGTTAGATAGCCTCCACTGAGAGGCAATCTAAGCTGATTATCATCCATTAATAGAGATTAATTATAAACATTCGTAAAAGAAATTTGAAATGAAACTCAACTGATCGTAAAATTTACCTTTCAGCTGAGTTTTTTGTCTCGGTCTCGTTAATATAAAATAAAATATTTCAGTCATTGATCAAACAATACGTAGGTGTTGTTTGTCATTTTGCAAGTTTATTAATTTATTAATTTTCAAGCAGACAAAATATTTAATATTTCATCGGTTTTAATCGGTTCCGACAATGTTTAGTATCATTTCATCACCACGTACGTATATAAATTTCTTCACCAAAAATCGATTAGCTATCGATTTGTTGTAACATATAGCAAGAAATTCCACTTCTCTCTTTAGTAACTGATCACATTATAAAAACTGGTTCATATTGAACGAAGCATGCCGTTTCAATGTCACTCTCGTGTCATGGCCCACATATTAAGAATCAACATGACATGTTTGTCAGGTCGTGCGTTACATTTTGAGATTACGAAAAGAAAGTGGGTGAAAAATTCAAGATGAAACAGGTTACTTATCGTTATCGTATTACAACATACTGCCAATCATTGTCAGTCTGAATTTGTCATTTGTAGTGTGACAGAAAATACGTTATGTTTTATTGAAACTACATCTATTATTACCATATCATTTATTCTATTCCATAATATCGGAAGTATTATTATGAAGTACGAACGCAATACATACATAATTGTCTAAATTGTCTAGAAGCTGTTTGATAAAAAATCTGATTTATTTATAATTTTAGGATTCTCCACAAATCCGAAAACGTGGCTACCAGTCAACAAGAACTATGTGACGCTTAATTTAGCCGCGCAGAAAAAACAGAACAACTCCTACTATGCTCTATATAAAGCGGTTTCTGCTCTGCGGGAATGGCCTGCGGTTAAACGTGGAACCTTAACCACGAGATTATTGGGCGATGATGTTCTCGCTTTTACCAGGTAGGATAACGGTATATCGTATATATCATAAAATGTAACAGAAAAACGTACGGTTGTTCTCTAGTATATTATTTCTAATATATTATTTGAGCGTGTTTTATTATACGTTTACAAATATATTACATCTTTTTACTAGCGCTAGTATATATGTATATATTTTTTGTTTAATTTCTCTGGCGACATAACGCAGCGTCTAAAATTGAATGTCAATAATAAAAAGTATAATGTGCTTGTTACTACAGAAAAGTTGACGAGGAGAAATCGGTTTACGTGGTCATAAACTTTGCAAATAAAGAAGAAACTATTGACTTATCAACGCTTGTTCACGCATCAAATCAATTAAATGTTTATTATGCCACTACAAATGCTCATCATCTTATTGGGTAAGCTTATTTTTTCTTCGCACATATGAAACGCTAATTATATATGCGTTATAAAAGAAAATACATGTTGTACAATATTATGATACTATAGTGTAAGAGACGCGTTATATATGTTATTATCTATTTATTTCCAAATTTATTTGTATGCTCTCATGTTTCAATTCTGTTTTTTTTCTCTTTTTAATAGGAATATTATCAAAGATGTTACTGCCTTAAAAATTCCTGCATCAGGAGCAGTAATATATACTAGTACCGATGAAAACTAGATGAAAAATCAGATGGAAATAAATATTCGAACGTGGCATCATTTTTGTCACCGTAATTCTTATAATACTTTAAACAAAAATGCGGAATTACCGATCGTTTATTTCTATTTCTCGGTTTTCTAACGCTGCTGTTTTATTTATCTTAATAAGTTTTATTAAGATATTTTATATTTAGCTTATTAATCGGACTCACTTGCAAAAAATAATGCTAGCACTCATAGATAATAGTATAGATCTACAGATAATGGTAAAGATAACAATAAAGTATTGGAGGAGATAATAAATGATTCCATTACAAAAATAGACGTGCGACAACATTACATATTTCAAATAATATAATTTACAATTTACAGCAATTATCATATTTCTGTACATCTACCTACATATATAATACTATAATATTTATATATGATACATATATATACGATACATGTAATAATTTTTTTGACCACGATGTATGTCTAAAATCTCTAAATAAAATAAGATTAAAGTTTTAAAAAGTAGACATTATATATTTTGTATATATTATTTAGGCTGCGTGTACGCATTTTATATTCATTTACTTTTGCATGCAGTTATCGTTTGTGTATAAACGTTCATATCGAGGATCATGCCCAACTAATTTGAATCCTTAGGGGTTAATTCTACCTACGTTAGTGCCCTAAAGGGTGTAAATTGAGAATTTAATCTACCGTTCCGCTTTCCGCAACATTTGCCAATACTACACATTGCCAATACCTATTCTCGACAACCGAATTATATTAGTCATACCCATCACTGAAATCCTTAGGACGCGTAACGTACTCTGGACCGTCTCTAAATCGACCAATTCTTTCACGAAGAGACCATTTCATGGTCTCTTCGGAGTTGGAATTTCCAAGAGAAAATCTCCTTTTAAATCCTAACTTAAAAGTAAACGATCAGTTGCGACATCATAAGATGCAATAAAATATAATTGGTATAATCATCGTTATTATGCATTAGAATTTGTTCTGAAACGTTATTATATTAGAACATTGTCATACTTCTATAATATTAAATTTAATCAATAAACGTGAAGATCATTTATATACGCTAATAAAATAAATAATAAAATACTAATTATTGAGAGTAACAATTAAATTAGTTATTTTAAATAATTCTTAAATAGTGATTATTCAATTTACAAAAAGCAATATGTTAACAAACGTTTTCATAATAACAATGAATATGTCAGGGTGTGTGTATCATAATACTTCATTGGATATCGTTTATGATTATCTATGTGTCATTGATAATTTTGTGAAAGATAAACACGTAATATCGTGAACAAGAGATTATCATATGACATGGAATTTTCAAGATTTCGTCATATGTGTAATACACCTTGTCAAGTATGTGTAATTAAAGTTTTTTTCCTTTCTTTAATATAATTAAATTTCAAATATACTCTCTCTCTCTCTCTCTCTCTCTTATACAATAACACAGACTCACAAAAAAATAGGTTGTGCTAGGGATTTGACCAATTAATGTGTTTATAATATTCCGAAGTTAATATGTCTCCCTTGTGTTCCAGGGTTACCAAGTTATAAGTCTTAGGGTCATTTTCCACTAATTTTTTTTAACAGTTTTTTTGAAGTTTAAAAAATTGGAGGATGATGGAGCAATTCCGACTTCATATTTATTTTCAGCGGCCCAAAATACGTAGCTTTAGTCAGATCCCCAGCACAACCTACTTTTTTTGTGGCCCTGTGTAATTAACCTTAACCTTTTCTTAAAGAAAAATTATTCGCGATTTAATTAAAGGTTGAATCTTTCAATTTCCAATAAACAGACTGGTAATTCAAACTGTAATTAAATTTTCTCATAGGAGAAATCTAATAAAAAGTTATACTAGATAAGAGAGTAATAAAAAAAAAATGAAATTACCGTTATTATTATGCGCAAAACAGAATTTCTATAACAGTTATTTCGCTAAAAGTTCTAAAGTCAATTTTAGAAAGAAATTAACTGTATAAATGATATCATTGAAAAAATGTATAAATAGTGTAAAAGTATAGTTTTGTAATATAGCAATATTTAAGTCTTCTTCCTCTTAATTTGTCTGGTTTTCTTCTTTTTTTTGTGTATGAATTGTCAGGATTTTCAGATTCAATGAAAATTCGAAGTTATATCTTTCCCCAGTTTGGATTTCATCGCTGGTCTTCAGAAGAACCATACATTACGGAATTTCATTCGCGCGAAACAGCAGATTGTTACTCACGATTCGCATTACCAGCGTATCCTAGATAATACTACCTCTTGAATAACGCGTGACTATCACGAGTTCGCGAGAGTTTTCCAGTTCGTTCGATAAGGCATTTCTCGGTTCTTTTTCCAACCAACGTCATCCGCTTTACGTAGTAGCTTCAAGTTGTGATGCTGGGAAATGAATGTTATGTAATTGTAAAGATGCTCCAATCATAACACCGCGTCATTTTCCTAGGTCTATTATTGACAGTTATTTTGATTTCGGAAGAGATCACGAACCGGGAATGAAAGTATACGATTTTCTATCAAGCTTACTCTCGCAGTTTTGTGGATTCCAACAATAACGGCGTGGGTAATTCTCTTTAAGTAAAAGAAAATAGGGGAAAAAAATCATTAAATCAGAAATATTCCATTCGACAACGAGACAATGAGAAAATCTTTTAGATCGTTAAACATTAAAAGAAATATTGAAAGTAAAAATTTGTTACATCATTCTTGATTAACGAGTAGATTAACTTTTATTTACAACGGAGATAAGGAGTAAACTGGATTACTTTGTGGAATCTGGAATAGGAACGATATGATTATCACCCATCGATCGAGGTCTTATAGTAGACTTTAAATATGATATTTTGGACTTTAAAGATGTTGATGAAATATTTGGCACATTGGCACAGATTTCGAAAATTTTATAAAAGGGCAAAATTTAAGTATTGCTTCACGTTTTCCCAGAAGGGCCGATCAAATGATATTAGCCATGATACCAGGCACGGCGAAAAATTGAGATGGTTGATAAGATAATTTGGACAGATATGCAGGATCCTCAAGCTCGTAACACGAGCAAAGGCAAGTACAAAAGTCGATTTCATCCGCATATTATGATGAAACCACAAATGCAGATATAAATCAGCAGAAACAACAGTTATAGATTTATCTCTATTTTGAAATTTCATCGTCTCGTGTATGTAGAAAACGTAAGTATATGTAAGAATGCGAGAGAATTACATGATAGGGACATTCTTTTATTTCAAAATATCATACCGTAAACAAATATTACCAAAAGAGTTTAAGCATTATTTAAAAACAAGATATTCTTATATTAACGAATTAAATATTTGGAGAAATAATTTCAAATTATATAAAAAAAGAATTGGTCAATGATGAGATCTCGTTTGTTAATTTTATTGACAGGTTTCAGTAACGCCACTAAAACTTGGTTACCAGGTCACGACAATTATGTCAACGTAAATTTATTGTTACAAAAAATATTAATGACTCTCACTATCATATACATTAAATGCACTCAAACTTGGATCGTTGACTACTGATGTCACAAACAATACTGTTTGTACGTAAAACGGTCTACGTAAAACGAGCAAAGAAGTTGACATTATTAATTAAACTTCTCAAACAAAGAGAAACAAGATATTGATTTGACAAAAGTCTTAACAAGATTCAACAAGAACGGTAAAATTAAAGTAGTGGCGAGCGAGTAGATTCTAGAATAAAGCAAAAGTAAGTGTTGGTTGATTTCATGACTCATTGATAAATTAAAACACAAATAAACACACTTGTCACATTATTATAAAAAAAATTAATTTCTCATTTCTGTGTTTTTTAGCCAAGACGTTGAGTTGAATAAAGTTAGTATCCCATCGGCAGGTTCAATAGTCTTTCTAAAACAAAAGGTTCACCAAAGTACGTTGCTTCTTTTCAAACGATTCTACTATTACTGTTTTCTTTGATAATAACATTGTACAAATAAGAAATAATTAATATTAACGGGAGAGATATTTGCTTGTTATAATTATAATAATAGTAAGAAACAAAAGGTGTCGCTTGACTTTATTAATTATATTAATTACTAACGATGTCAGAATTAAATTTTTCTTTTATACGTGTTTATATAATAGAACGTTGAATTAAAAAATATGGTATAAATGTGATGTACAATATGTATCTTATCTTATCACAATATATCTTAAATGCGTAGTAACATAATAATTATTTTTCAATGTACAAATCTGTTTATCAAATCGGAAAAATTTCTCGATTTCTTTTGTATTTAACGCAACAATTTTTGTAGACTTTTCTGCAACTGTTTAGGATATGTGAGCAAAATATTTGTTACTAGGCACAAAGTTTATTTTGTTTATATCTTTATGAGAGAATCGATAATTCGTTACACGGATGGCAAAATTGAAAAACCAATTTTTACATCTAATCCCGATTGATGGAAAAATGTCTGTGTACGCGAAAATCTTCATGAGAGATTGGAAAAAGGATCAAACAGTAGTCGCGCGCGCGCGCGATGTGTGTATGAGAACTTCGACAAAATAATTTGCCAAGACATAGGTACATCTTTTTCCATCGCATCGACATCATATTTTATCTATCCAGTATTCTACAGTTTCTTTTTCGTATTCATGATACTTCACGATACTTGATGGAATCTGATTAGATGGTGACATTTTAATCTTCGGAGAAATATGCCTGCTATTTTTAAAGGCTTACTTTTCTGATTCTACAATTGAATCGATTTATCAGCAATTAGCATAATACACATAAATGAATATGTAAATAAAGTATGTCTCGAAAAATGTTTTAAACTCCACTCCACACATACATGTGGGAATTATATGTATAAGATGTTATAAATTTCATATTATTACATATAGATAACAATTTATGTTATCGGAAGTATTGTATTTTGTCAAATATATGTATCAATATTTTGCAATACATAAATATCATATAAAGATCGTTTAAAATGAAAAATGATTTTCTCGGCTGTTACTTATTTCGACATTAAAATTCTCTATAAATAAACCTAACAATTTTAATATTGAATAAATAATAGCTGAGAAAATTGTTTTTCATTGTAAACGCTTTTACGCTCATAATAATCGAATAATAATGAGTGACATGTGCGCTACACATACTATCTATTAAAAACGATACGAAAAAAGAATATCAATACTTCGAAATAGTGAAACTGACACCAAATAAAATTTATATTCATGAAATTGCGAAATACTTGATTAAACATAAAAATATGTTAAATATTTTTTATATAAAAAAATAATATTAAATATAATGATTATTGTATATAATTTGTATACTTTTTTTCAGTGCATTTTAGGCCTCAAAGTTCAATAACTACATAAAATCAAATCAATCGATATTTCAATCAAAAATACTACGTAAAAATCAAATCAATCGATGTTTCAGTATCTTAAATGAGTATTCGCATGAATAAATTTGCGAAATTCGTAACAGCCTGGGGTATAATCGCAATTGACGTGGACAATAAACGGACTGCTTATCGGATGGAGTCGTCGCCCCACGGCATCCGTTCTCAACGCCGCGCTTTCAAAGCATGAATTATGCATTTCGCTGGGAACATCGATATTACTCTTGAACACAAGACGTTCGAACCACACTATTACAGTAGGAAAATGATTTATTGTCTCCAATCTCTCTAGCGTAAACTTGCGAACTTTTCTCGTGACTGAGGTCATGGATCGCCATCGAAGAATGCATAAAAAATAGCTAATAAATCTATAAAATAATGCCTTTCTTAGTCACCGTATTTTGAGAAACATCGATATTAGAGATTGCAAGAAACAGCATAGAAAATTTCGCTGTCGCGTTTTTAAACTTCTTGTGTAAAAGTAGAACTTTAATTCTTTGTTAATAAAATAACGAGAATATGATATAAAGAGAAATTATTTAAGAATAGTTACTCCAACACTAAAAAGGAGAGACCAATATATAGAAAAAATGAAACTCTACTAAAAATTGTTTTAAACATACAATATTAGTGATATCATATCGTATCGTAAAAGTAAAAAAAAATTTCAAGTAAAAATTATAAGCCTCACTTACATATATGCATTGCAGCAACTATCGTTTTTATGATTTAATGTAATTTTGTGATATTTAAAGCAAGAGTGAGAGCAGAATGTAATTCTACTAGAGCAAATATAATATTTCCTTTTTATTTCTCGCTTATCGCTATGTATTTATATTATTATATTTATATTTATTATAAAAATTTGATTTCTATAATTCGATATAATTAAAAACTCATAAGATATACAGGGTGTCCGATAATTATTGACACAACGCTTGTGTGTAGGTAGAGTGGACCAAACTGAGTGGAAAAGTCCTCTAC
>VBVR01002197.1:0-24330 GCA_011638315.1 Tetramorium parvispinum
ACCTATATCTTAGTTATATATATATCGACAGTTTTCGATTGTGTTTAAAGAGCTAATAACTGCATATAAATCCAATTCTTCTAAGAGTATTACTTCAAAGATTTGACCTACATAAAATTTTGAAAATCTTGATTACAAGAGTCAAAACGTATTTTTAATTATATTTAATTATATTATAAGTCTTTCTTCCTTTTACGTGAAAGTAATTTTTTCTACTCCCTCTCTCTAGAGAATTATCTGCAGATGAATTTTGCTAAAATAGAAAAATATCAATCTATTTCGAAAGTTTTTTTATACTGAATACATTTTTTAATTCAAAAATTCATTAAATTTGAATTGAGTTAAAACATGTATAATCACATAATTTCAACACAAAAAAGAGTATATTGATCGATGTATTTAGTGAATAATGATACGATACGAATTTTAACTAGATGGTTACATGAGGAACGTTTCCAAAAAAGGTGAACTTACTGTGGGAATAAAAGATTAAAGATTATCACACTAGTGTCCATGTATATACATACATATTGATGATAGCATAGTATCCCATACATACACCGGTGATAGAAGTGGAGATACTTTAATTTTTTTTAATAACCTATTAACCTTTCAGTAATGGACTGTCACAATAGCAATGCTATAGCAATGCGATGCAAACGCAGACAACTTAACCGGGTTACATTTCCTCACCCTTTTCGAACCCGCTTCTTGCCCCGACACTTGACGACGACGATGGAGAAAAAAAATCTTAATATTTTCCACATTTAGACTTTGAGTACTGTAATATCTCTGCTCGTAGGATACGTACGAGAAAAATAAAAACACTTTTCTTATATAAATTAATCCCGAGCTATCCATTGAGACTACTTAGGATTCAATGCCGTTTTTGAGATATGATAATACGATATTTTTTAAACGGCTCTTTAAACGGCATCGCGCGTAAATGAGTAGCCTGGTAGGTTTCGCTATACTTGACGCGAGTCACTACTGTGCCTCTTAATACAGATACAGTGTGTTTGATAATATTGAGGTGCAATACCCGTCGTGGAAAGTAGAGTGTATTAAAATGAATAGAAAATTCTGTACTATTTTATAATTATGGCAATAAATAATGAAAAGTGTATGTGTTGATTAACAAAAATTCGCAAAGCAATATGTACCTGCGCGGTTTAATAAGAAAAAAAAACTCGGTATTTATTACTGCTAAGCGCACGACGAGTAATTAGGAGGAGCGATTTATTTATTTAAATAATAACGCATGAGCGATGTGACACTGGGACGTACAATACAGAACTTTTCTATTCATTTTAATTCATTCTATACCCTACGGCGGGTATTACATTTATCATCAAACACTGTATATATGTGTGTATTTATACGCCAACCGCTCGTTTGCGAGTAACTAAAATTATTAAATGTCTAAAATAAAAAAAATTAATTCTTAATAGGTTTTAATCGATAGTTTAGTTTTAATTTATAAGAGAAGTCTTTATTTTTTCTTTGCGTATGCATTTTATGGAGTACATAAAATTATTTAAATAAAATTATCAATATTTTTCTTTAAATAGTATTAAATAAATATAGAAATATGCATATATTTCAATTATTTATTATTTAAATTTATTATTTAAATATTAATAGAAAGCAAGTCCGAATTGATAAATTTACATCATCATTATCATGATATCGTATCATGTTATCGTTTATAGTTGAGCTATGTATTTTTCGGTTTTCTATCTCTAGTAATTTTTTGTCAGCGTTGCGAATAAAAGTAAAATATTAAAAGTATCTCCAATATTTCTTTGACAATATCGTTACTGCATGTGCAAAACAGAGGCTGCGTTCAAAAAATGTAGAAAAAACTGCTTTGCAACAATTGTAAAAATTGTGAATTTAATTGGCATATGCTCTTAATCTTGGCTAAACCTACGATAGAACATATGCCAATCAGATTCACGAATTTTACAACATTTGCAAAGTAGTTTTCTCTGAATTGACGCAGTCAATGAAGTAATCTTACACAAAAGAAAAAGCACTTGCGCGTTTCAAGTTTCGCTCAGTTTCATAGGAAAGAACATCTGTGTCTCTTTCTTTCTTTTGTGCTGAAATTCTCGCTGCTTTGAATTGTCAACCGATAATTCAACTTTAAATTTTGCGTCCTTTCTATTTATGTAAAACTTATAAGTAATATGTTTGGAATATATTAAAATAAATAAAAATATTAAACTTGAAATAAATAATTTTAAGATATGTTAATAAATAATGATTTATTGATTTTTTTAATAGACATATACTATATATTTATTGTGTGTGTGTGTGTGTTTTGCACATACATACAATACTGCACAAAAGGTTGGGAACGTTTCCTTAATTTCAGAGCAAGAAGAAAATTGCAATATCTCTGGAAGAAATAGTCGTAGAAAAATTTAAAAAAAGCTTTGAGAAAGTACGCAGAAATAGCTTTCCAACCATGTGGTTGAAAAATTTGTTAACGTATTTTCAAAAAAACTTGAAAAAGTATATTTCAAATTCATTTTTAACCATGATAAAAAAATCTTAAAACATTTTTCAACTACATGCAATAAGAAAATTTATAATTTTGCAGAATATGTTCATAATTTTTATTTCTCATTACGCCATAACTTACGCTAATTTTTGTTAATATTTACAATAATTTTTTAAGGATTACAAACTTTCACTATATTAAAATTGAACCTTTTTGTTGCAATATTATATATATATATATATATATATGAGATATTTGATAATGTGTGTAACATCCACTACACGCAAGTAGAGCGGGTATAAAAAATTTTTTTATAATATTGAAGTTTAAAAATAATGTTGAAGAACAATCAGAATGTAATGATAATTCACATAGCGTCTCATTTGGTTGTAATTAAAGAAATAAACCGGTTGCACATTATTCTTACAGTACATTTCATTATATTTTGACATTTTAAATGAAAATTGTAAACTAATAAATATACATTCAAAATTCAATTAAAAAATATACGTTATATAAAAATGTAATCGAATTGGAATTCTAATTGTAATTGTTTAAGAAATTTGTTATTGAAATATAAATTAAACATAGATGATATTGTTTATATATATTATAAATAAATGCTTATTTTTTGAAAGATTACAAATTTGCATAATAAAATTTATAATAATAATTATCATAATTTATATAGTTTTATTTCGTGCATATTAAAAGCTTGACAGTTTCGCATGTGCTCATGTAATTTTGCATGTAACATTGCAAGCAATTTCTTAAATGATAAAATGTTTTAGATACAAGCAATTTCGGTACATACCGTATATGACATTAAAATGTATATCATACAAAATCCGATGTATACATATAACATCAAAACCAAACTAATACTGTCTGTTTGCAAGTAGATATTTTTCATATCGATAATACAAATCCTATTTTGATATTAAGGAAATATTAAGGCAACATTAAGGAAAAGAAGCATTTGGCACTGCTTATTTTATTAGAAATTGATCCTCACCACACGGAGGTTACATTGCACTCTTGTAGAAAGGAGTCCTGCCCAAGGCAATGCTGCTTGGAGTTACATGGTCTCTGACTCTTTGCAAATAGCACTTACCGTTATTCTGGCTTGCCATCAGGTCGAATCGCATTCCAACCTTCGAGAAAACGAGAAAACGATAAGTATATGTCGCATAAATCTCTTTCTGCGTGTATGATATGTGAATATTTCGTTTATTACGCATAATCATAATGAAAAAAATAATTTAAAAAAAGTATAATTGATTTCTTTATTATAGAATATTAAAGAATTTATACTGTCAATACATGTCAAATAAAATATAAAATAATACAATAAAATAATATAATATAATATAATATAATACAATATAATATAAAATTTTTTATGTCTTATTGAAATTATTTATTAGTTATTTATAATCAATAATTACGGATGTAATTATGGATATTGCTTGACATAAAGGCTTAATAACGTTTATACTATAATAATATTGCTAGTAGTAAATTAATAATTGAGAAGGATTTGTAAAATAAATAATTATCACGTTATTAAGCAAACAATTATCCTATATATTTTACGTGTCACTTATTATCATATATTTACTATGCCAACTTCAGAAAGGAAATGTCTCAAATTTTCGAAAATTCTATAATAATTGTAATGGATACTTTGTAGGTATTCGGTTTGTTCGTCAGAGAAAAGAACCATATTCACTAAAGAGCTATTGAACAATTAATTATATTCATATAATCAATAATTAACTAATGAACTATTAATACATTCGTGAAAATTATTGGACGACACTCTTCTCAAAATATTATTTACTATATAAAAGAAGCAATAAAAGAACAAGTCCTTAACACGTTCCTTTTCTGTTGTTAAATTATATGGAATAATATGAGTATTCCATAAACACTTACTATTTTTTTTCTCTACGCTATTCTCGAAGTCTTCTTCAATTTTTTTACTATTTTTATGGATCGCTTAATCAGTAGTGATTCTCAGTTTTTTTTTGTTTTCCGGGAGAGAGAGAGAGAGAGAGAGAGAGAGAGAGAGAGAGGTGAAGGGAGAGGAAAGAGAGAAAGTGTGTGAAAAGAGTGAGCGAAGAGAGAGCGAAAGAGAGAGTGACACGGATACGCGCACATATGTGCACACAAGTATGCCTTATGAAATTAATACATTCAAACATTCAAAAATGTGCTGCTCGTGATGTATCGTTTATTTTAATCGAAAATCAAGGTGAGAGAGAAATCATAGGATGATAGGATTAAAAAATAAAAGATAGCTATTAATGCAAATATACAGGGTGTCATTAATAAGAGTACCAAAGTGAAAATGGAGATAGAATGGATTGAGATATGGACAAAAAAGTCCCATACACACAGCGCATGAGCGTTCAAGCGAACGCACCCTCAATATATTATAGAACATATATCGAATGTTCTGAGAATATATGTATATGCAATATACTTTTGTGACATCCATGAATCCTCTATTATTGATCCACGTAATGATTAGTCTTCCGATCGAGGTGAAACATATTAATTAACCGACGAAACGTCGGTTAGTTGTATATCGAAGCTCCGTGAATCCTCTATCAATGATCAGTGTAACGTCTAATGAATATTTTTAAAGACATCTAATAGAAGTCCAGTGGACGTACGCAAAGCAGAACTATGGATTTCTAGTGGTCTTTCACCGTATGTCTAATGGACGTTTACTGGAAATTTCGAATCTCTATGACAAATAGGTATCCATTAGAAAATATCGTTCTATGTGAGGCGTTTGTTTAATCACACTTTTATTTTTGTTATTTCTAGCTCATGTCTATTAGTGGCCCTTCTATTATCAAGCTTCCTTCCATCGAATCAAGCACAATGGAGGCCTTGTGTCGAATTGAAGCGGGATCTTGTAATTCCTTGCAAGTGTGCCGTCTCTATGGATTATCCACGATCAATTGAAATGAATTGCGATCGGGTAATTTTCACGCGTGATACTATAAACAACTTACGTGGTCAACCGATCGTATCAATTAGTCAAAGAAACTGTGGCCATCAGATTTTACCGGAAAATATCATTAATTCCGATTTGAATCTCAAAAGGCTCGATCTGTCGAGCAATTCGATCTATCGGCTGATGGATCGCTTGCTACAGACACAAAGTGAACTACGCGAACTGCGACTCGCTGACAATCTTTTGGGCGACAACTTAAACCCGATATTCTCCAGTAACGAATTCCATGACATGAAAGAGCTCAGAATACTCGATTTTAGCAGAAATGGTCTTAGGAGTATCGAGGAAGGAATTTTAAAAGGATGTATCAACTTGGAAGAATTATATTTGGATGGCAATAATTTGACTACGGTGCCTACAGCTTCTTTAAAAGGACCACGTGCTATCAGAGTGCTATCTTTGGCAGGCAACAATATTGGTATGTTTTTATTATTGAGTTTTTTGAGTAATTTGAAACTTTCATTTAAATATTTCAATTTACAGGCAAGTTTTTCTATATTTAAAAATTTTCTATATTTAAAAATATAAAAATAAAGGTGAACTGTTTGAGAATTAATTTTTAAATTCCGCCCAACCAGATGGCAGCAATTACCGGCATACATCGCTGCCGAAACGCGACGCGACACCTTCACACATGTGATATGATCATGTGGCGCCCGAGTTGGCGCTCTCTTGTGAATATGGTGGTCTGAACGAAATTTGACCGTTATGAATAAATCAAAATAATAATAAGAAGCCTTTTATTAAAAGATTTTAACTGTTCATTGTTTATTAGAAAATTATTCAAAAGAAAATTTTGAATAACATATAGTATTTAAAATTAGTACCTCATTTCGCATGGAAAAAATCAATGTAGGATTCTATAATCAGCTTATAGACAACACGTGAGCAGGGGAAGGGGAAGGGCTCCGTCTTCCCTTTTGTGTTCCCACGTCGAAAAAACTAAAATTCATTACCTATTTAGAATTACTTAACTAATCTTAATTTTAAATTAGAAATAGGGGTAATTATTAAGTTTAGATAGACGACCACACCGATTTCAATGACCTTGATATATGTATATTATTAAGGATATGTCTCTGAGTAATATTCAAAGGTTTTAATTGTCGCTCGTTGTTTATTAAAAAGTTATTAACAAAATAAATTCAATGAATAGAACGACATTTTTTAACACCGTGCATATTCGTAGACGTTAATAATTACCGAAATATTTAATAAGGTTTTAATTAGACGGAAGTATAGAATGAATCATTGAAATCTATATGAGTTCAATGTAAATAATTATCTTATCATATTTTAATAACTTAAAATTAATAAATATTTTAGCTTACTGATTATACATCTATTTGGTGCGCAAACATTGAGTTATTGCTTCCTCGATTATTTTATTTTATAGGTTCTCTTTCACGAGATGCTTTCAGTACGCTCGGCGGGTCGTTGTTACGATTGGATCTCAGCGATAATGAATTATCTCATATGGAGGATAATGCTCTTTCCGATATTCAACATTTGCTATTTTTAAATATCTCACATAATTCACTTAACCGTTTCAACAGTGACGTCTTCAAAGGCAAGTTTATTATCAATCCGATTGTTTCCGATTTTAAATTGTGCGCAAATTTCTTTTTTACATAAGTTAATATTTTTTATTAAAAACTTAATATTTCACTAATATTTTTAATGTAAATTATATTTAATGAAATAATAATGATAATAAAGGATTTCAACAAAGCTGTAAGATTTTGATAAAAATAAAATGTTAATTAACGTTATTAATGGTTTCAGGAATTTTCAATTTGCTACAATTAGATCTGTCATCTAATTTTCTGCAAGAATTTCCCACTGATGCATTAAGACACTTAACGGACTTACAATTCTTAAATATCTCTAACAATCTTATTACTGTAAGTATTTCTTCATTGACGTCTCCTTTATTATCAATGCGTGCAAACATTCAATTATATGTATATCTAAAGCTGGATATTTAATTTGTCTCTATATGTATACATTTTATGCATGTATATTGTAATAGAAAAAATAAAATTTAACAGATAACATTCAATTGCATTATTTTCAATTCACAAAGGTTATATTAAAGATTATATAAAATTATATTAAAGATTAAAAATTATATTAAATTGTATTTTAGGAAGCGATTTTTATATCTCTATAATGAGTAAATAATGATTTTCTTTCTGTTTTCTTTGCAGGAAATAGAACGATTACATCTGTTAAGTTTGAACGAGTTGCAAATATTAGACTTGAGTCGTAACAACATAGGCCGACTCGGGATGAATACATTCTCCAATCTGATTACTCTCACGAGACTAGATCTGAGTTTCAATGCGCTGCGCACGGTAAGTACAGTGTTGTTTCTAACATTTCTCACAGAAAAAGATTAGAAATCAATCTCATCATTTTATTTATCTTTCAGTTCATAAATTTACTGCTCTACGTATTTTACATCGATATGTCCATTTAGATTTAGATTATTAAAATAAAAGTTATTTGCCTCAATAACGTATTGGTAAAAATGTTCATTATAAATTGGAGAAAGCTCTTAGAGTCCGATTCTTGAACTCGTGTGAAAAATTTTTGCATACGAAAGTAACTTTGCACCTACACTAATTGGCATATAGGTAATTTAAGATCTAAAAGGTATATACCAATCAGTGAACGCACAGCGTCACTTTTGTATGCGAAAATTTTTTACGCGTTCGAGAATTGAGCCTCTGGGTTCGAATCCTGGTTAGAGTATTTTGGGCAATAATATTTTATAGTGATTTAAAGTACTCTTATTAACATCAAAAAGTTAAATCAATTATAGATTTTATTGAATTTACTATTCCAACAAAGAGTTTGTTGTATTTCAAAGTTGAAAAATAATCAGTGAAAAAAGAAAATGGAAAAAAGTATATAAATTTACACAAAAATATTATTAAACTACAAAGATCGAAAAGCATATCTCTATTAAAGTTGAAGTTAAAATACAAGATAATTGAAATAAAATAATATAACATAATAGATATAATAATAAAAAAATAAAATTAAAATAAAGATAAAAAATAAAATAAAATATCTTATTTAATTAAAATAAAAAATAATAATTAAAAAACGTTTCTGTTTTGAAAAATAAGCGTTACAATTTTTATGAGCTATACAGTTTTATTTTTTATAAACTTCGCAGTTTTTATGAACTATACAATTTATCATTGAATAGGTATTCTACATTGAGACATCTCCTTGTATTCTACAATAACGGATCAACCATATAAAAAATTACCCGATTATGAAATTGATTACCGAAGTTGTATGTAAAAATTATAGTCTGGATTATAATTGTACAACATTTATATTACCTTTGTATGTTTTATAACTACAGAAAAAAATAGAGAGATATTGAACAGCCGCGAAATGAACAACGAATTAACCTCAATTAATTAAAATTAAACAAAAAGAAATAATAATTATAAATTAAAAGACATTTACAATCGATTATTCCTACAAACAATTCAAAGGAGTATCCCTGATAATAATCGGACAACATACTTTTCAACTAAAGTGCAATGCAAAAATATACCTGGTTTAGTTTGTGATATGCCTGGTGTTCGGGTATGTAATGATATTTCTGAACAATCTGCATCAATCTATTTAATTATGGAAGATTTCCGTAACGTAATGTCTTAAATGAGAGCAACTGTGCTTGTTAGGCACGATACAAACATTGTGTTTGTGAGGCACACAAATTATCTAGCTTGTGAGGCACACGAAACTCACAGAGATCTCTGCAAATGTTCACTAACTAATAAAAGGACCAGAAATGTATCGAGTTGTGCATGATCTCCAGAAGAAGAAGGAAGCGAGAGACAAAAGATGAACATTTTTGTTGGCAGGCGGAAAACCTTCTTCCAAAAAGCGCGCTGCGCTGTTACAATGTTACTCAATAGTAAAAATTGCAGCAATTTTAAACAATCTTAATTGATATTACTACTTCTTAGTACTTAAAAGTAAAGATAAAAATACTTGTTTTTTTACACCTATAAGAATTTCCTGATTTTATTTTTCTCATGTTTATAAGATTATGTTAAAATCTAAAATTTTTTTGTTAGTTGGAGCTTTTTTTATATGAGTAGACATATATTATTTAGTTATAATTACAAAAATATCACTTATGGTTTCGCCATAATGACGATATTCCACACGGAAAAAGGTATTCACCGTATGAGATCATGCAAGGCGGGCCATGAAACACGCTGCGCCCTGCCACTTATACGCTGGGCCGTATACCCCCACTCTCTTCCGTCGTGCGCCCATATCAAAATACGCTGCCCGCGCGGCACCGGCTTTCCTCGTACTATGCACGGTATTTTTCCGTGCATAATACGAGGAAAGACGTTGCCGCGCAGCGTGTTTCATGGGCCACCATGCATGATCTCATACGGTGAATACCTTTTTCCGTGCACATCAAGTGACTATTCCACAATCGACGACTTTACTCTATTTTAAAAGGGTCTTTAGAGATGTAGCCACTCTTCCAGTGAGAAATGATGATCGAAAAGACATCGACATCGATGTCGACGTGATGCCTTTTCGACGCAAAAAACATCGATTCAATGTCGACTCGACATCGATATGACCAAACATTTCTGACTAGGCTCTATATCCATTTGACAGTCTACCAAATCATCAACCGAGATTTCATACATCGCTCTGCAATCCCGTCGCAAGCATATTATTTTCTGCTTTATTCGATAAAATAAAGTAGGCAAGCGAGAAGAAATATTGGAAGTATAGAACTGGATAGTTTTTATTGTTAGTAGAGCAGGCTGATAGAGCAACCGCCTGGAAAGCGAAAGGCTCAAATTCAAATCCTGGTAGGCTTTTCGCCCCGATATTTTTTCTCGTTCGTTGTCAAATCACTACGTGGTGTATCATAGTTAGCGGCTCCTTTTAAAATACACCTCTATTCATTTGGAGTGGGGGCCTGGATAGTTAGTAGAACAGCCGCTCGGCAAGAGAAAGGTTTAATTCAAACTTTGATCTAATCTCTTCGTCCTGATATTTTTTCTCACTCACAAGGGAACCATCCCGAAATTATCCCTTACCTTTACTGATTTCACTAAGTTTTGGATATGTTGTAGAGCATAAAAAATATTAACCCTATTTTTTTTAGTTGCGTATCTCAACGATTAGGGGTTGAAACCAGGAGTGAGGGTGGTAGAGATAAATTAAAAAATTTGACATTTTTGAAAAATATGAATATGTATACAGTTGTAAAGAGTATAAAATACCAGAAAACTTTTGTACGAGACATTTTTTCATATACCTTGTATTTTCAAAGATATTCACAAAAAACGAAAAAAATCCGTTATTTTTAGGGGTTGTTGCAACCCCCTAAATGTTGAGATACGCAGCTAAAAAAATAGGATCTAATATTTTTTTATGCTTTACAACATATCCAAAGCTTATTGAAATCGGTGAGGGACAGATCCGATTTCTTGTTAGTTGAATTAAGGCACACCCGGGGTCAAAATGACCCCAGCATTCGGAGACTCCGACGCTCACAAAAGTAAACTGACTCAAAAAAGTAAACTGATGCTCTAGAGCATACGGCAACTATTCGATGATAAAGTAGAAATCTTAAATCAATAACAGATTTCGCATCAAAGCCTGTTCTGACATTCTAAGTTAGAGATATTTCAAGACAAACTTTCGTTGAGGTCATATTGACCCCTAGTGTGCTGAATGAGGTTCGTTTTGGGTCATATTGACCCTAAGTGTACTCAGAGGGTTAGTAAAAATTTAATTTAATTTTCCAAATTGTTTTGAAGAATGCTTGATTTTGAGAATTTAATTCACAGAAGTAAATATGATTGCTGATTTCTTGTTTTGCGGCAAAAAAACTTTAATTGCTTCTTTTTAAAGAGTATCTCTTGGATGCAAATAGTTGTGGTTTCAATGTCTTGTGAGCTGAGTGTAGTGATTTCCTGCATTTTAATCCTAGGCTGTCACATCTTTTTTTCGAACAAGACTGTTACACTGGCTTATTGTGAACCAATGCAATTTTTGATGAGCTGCAGTTTAAAAACTAAGTATCCAAAATTTCTGAAAAAATTCTGAAATAAAGTTCAAATATAGAAAATATTCCAATTATAAAAAATTAATATTTTAATTTTCATTTGAAAAACAATTGTTGAAAACAAATTATTTTTAAAATCACATTTTACTTGAAAATTCGTAACTTTCTTAATTTTTAATATTTTAAGTTAAAATTATGATTATACTCTCGAGATGTTACTTTAATAAAAAAATTAGTCTATAAATGAATCTTTCAAAAAAGGTATTTATTTTACATATTAAAGGAGAGCATTTTTTTACTCGAAAAATTCTTCCAACTACTACCGAACAGACGCTGACGCTTCTCTTCTTTGAGCAAGCGTCTCTATCTGTAGTAAATACCTGAAATCGATTTTAGATGGCATCACAAGTTTATACACATTTCCAAGCGCGCTGAAAGATGTCTTACTAACAAAAGTCATCAGTCCAGGTCATAATGATCCGGTGTGACAGCCTAGGATTAAGAGAAATTATTTATGAAATCGTCGACAGTTTCTCTATAACGTTGAAGTATTTCTCTGAACTTCCAGAGATTTTGCCGAGAGATTTTGAGATTTTCCAAAGAAACGTTAATTTTTCATCAAATTGGAACGATGGAAAAATTGGAATTCTATTTTTCTATATGCTTTGCTTTTTTCAAAAATTTTTGTGAATATAATAGCACTGCACAGAAATAAGTCACACCGTTTTACCTGCGGTTTAATATTTGATGAACAAAGGTAACATGATACACTTGAGTGATGTTTCCGAACGCAGCCCTACCTGAACGGCTATTACTCTTATTCGAAGGTTGAGCGATTCGAACCTTTGAAGCTTCGAATTCCGAACCTTTATGTAAAAAAATTCGAAGTTTGAAAGGATCGAAGCTTCGAATTCCGAAACTTCGAACTACGATTCGAATAGGATCGAAGTTTTGAACACAGTTAAAAATGTTGTGTTTTGTGTATTTAACCCTTCTTCCCCTTTCTCTCTCTCTCTCTCTCTCTTCTCTTTCTTTTTTTACTCATATAATAAAAGAATCTCGAATTTTCGAAAATCGAAGTCTTTTCGATTTTCCAAATCCTTCAAAGTTTCGAATATTCGAAGAATTCGGAAGATCGAAAGCACTTCGATTTTCGAAGATTTCGTAGGTTTCGAAAAGTAACAACCCTACCTGAACGTGAATAAAGGATTCAACAGTAAATCCGTCAATCCGGTTAAATTGCTTTTTCTTACATTTATATAAGTATTCCAAAGTTTTTCTGAAGATCTCACCGTTATTTAACGTTAATAATGTGAATAATGTTAATGTTAATATAAGAAATAAACTATTAATTTTATTTAATGTTATTCCCTTACATGCAGAGCCGTATCAAAGCAGGGGTAACAGGGGCACGTGCCCCGGGCCGAACTGATCAAAAAGAAAAATTATCAAATATAATACTTTCCAATTTTTCGTAATTATTCAGTTTAGCTCCCTGATCTCAAAAATCGATGAAATTAGACTCATTCGATGCGTTTTTACTCGAAACGAACGAATCTGGCAGTAAAACATATCGCTCTCGCCTACGAAGTTGTTGAATTGTTGTTTATACAAAAATTATTTATAAACAATGTAAACAATTATTATACATATATATATATTGTTAACATAAGTTAGATAAGAGCTAACAAACCACGCCGGTTGTACGTGCTATAAACACAATTATATTAAATTAAAAACATGTATACACAAACGTTTCGACCTGTAATGAGGTCATCTTGTAACAGAAAGTCATTATACCTAATAATATACAATAATCGATACAATATGTAACAGTTTCTGTGTGCGCCGTTTCTGTGTGTAATTGTTACGCTGCTTCTTATATGCGATATAATAGTTGCGTTGATTCTCATGTGATCTCGCAATCGATGTAACTTCACTTATTATGTATCAAGACAGGAAACTAGAGTCTCTCTATGGAGACCCAATGGTAATTCGGGATGATAGTTTCAGGCTGATCGGCCTAACGAACCGTCAAATAAATTCGAATATAGTCCAGTATAAAATAAAAAATAAAAAGGAAAAAGGAATAAAAAGAATTGTTAGTATATTAAAATGAAAAAACGTATATCTCATCAAGTATTAATAGAAACAATTTAATATAAATAAATAAATAAATTAGTGAATAAATGAGTTAAAGTTCCGATCGTACCTGAAAGTTACCGTCATTATTGGACTGAATGTGAAGTAATGAAAGGTAATCGAGTGAATGAAAAGCAGAAAACCAAAAAAGGAGGGGAGAGAAGGAAAGGAAAGTGGGGGCAGCTAGGAGAGGGAGAAAGAAAACTTTTAGGAAGTGCATAATTTATCGAGGATGAAGAGGTAAATCTCTGGGAGAGATTCTGTATTGGTCTGTTTGTTTAAACTTAAACCGAGATTTTACTTTTTTATGTGGATCGTTTCAGAAATGAGTCTTCTATTATATGAAGGCTCATGACCCAAGATTCGTGTGTTATCCCAATCAAATTAATGATCTGTCCAATGAAATAAAAGAATATTGTATGAGTGAGACTTAAAATCATGATATTTATACAAAAAGTGCACATTAACATTCTCATATAGCATAAATTATTTGCTATTATATAAGAGTTTTATTAACTTTTATTTATTAAGTTTAAAACAAAAAAACAGAAAAAATAATAGTTTACTAACCCGTAATTTTTGTTATCATGTACAAGTGTGTCCGATGATATTGCAGGCGTTACTGCGCGTCAAATACACTTAGTTCAACTCGAGATTTATATTCAGTTTTTTTTAGCGCTATTCTATTTCGTTTAAAACATTCGTTTGAACGTGTTACTACTTACTTCTGTTACTTTTAGCTCCGGTCTTCCCTAGAACGTATACTGGAAAAGTAGAACTACGAACTGGAACTGTTTTGTGCGAGAGTCCTATTTATAAGGTTTTTTTGGAAAAGGTTTTTTTCTAATCTTCTTAATCTTAATATCTTCTAATCTTAATAGTTCTGAGCTTCCTTAGAATTCTATTGATTTGCATATAAATGATAGTTATAGGTTATTTTTCGTGAAAATTCTAGTCTATCTAGCCTACTCAGATAGCAAGTATAGACTTTAGTTGCGTTTCGATACAAAAATTTTACTACCATTAAAGCTACAAAGCTATAGTTTGTCACGCACATTATAGATATTTTTAATACTGGCAGTGAATTTCGGAATGCAGCCTTAGTATACTATATTTTGTGCCCCCTCCCTCCACCGAAAGCACCTGTCCATACACAGAAAAAAAATTCTTATTTTGACAATATCTTTAGCTTCAAAATGGAAATCTTTAAATGAGATTATATTGCGTCAAACAAAAGAAAATTTACTTGAATGAAGACACTTTAAGATTTTACAGTTTAATCAAGAAAGTAATAGTCTTCTTATTTGAGAATAATTTTGTTTAACAGAGAAGAAAAAATGTCGGATAGAAAATAACACATATTCAAATCAAAGATTATAATTTTCTTAGAATAAAATTAAATAATTTCTATTCAACTATATCTTACTTTTAAAGAAAATTGGAAAAATGTTGAATCAGAAATAAAATACTTAAATTTTATTAAAAAATCATATTTTTAAATCAAATTATAATTTGATTGGAATAAAATTAAATAATTTTTGTTTAACTTATCAACTCGAAGATTTACGCACATTTTTAGGTTTGTACTACCGTCGAGATACTGTTGAAGATCGCTATCCTTACGGCAGTTCGCGTCACTATTAAAATTTAAGTAATAAATCTATTTTTTTATTCATAATGTATTTACGTAGTACACATTTATTAAAAGTATTACGTCGTTTAAAACAACATTTTCATTTTCTTAACACAGTTTTTTTTATTGTTAAAAGAAAAGTTTTTATTATCAAAATAATTATATTGTATTCTTGAGGTAACAATTATAGTATTGAAATACGACTGTGATATTGTTGAAATTTAAGATTTTTCAAATTCTTCTTCATATAAGTATATAAGCATTGATGTGACACTTTTTTCTGTGCACCAAGCCACATTAGCGTCATTTTGACATCAAAATAATCTTTTCGAAAACACTTCGACGACAAAATACTACGTGGAGACGTTAAAGATTTTCCATGGAAAAGGAAAAGTACATTTTAACGATGTTCATTTTCTTAAGGGAAATGCGTGAACAATCGTCACTTTTGTATTTCAATACCTTGTGCCCGTATTCATAGTCAAGCCTTATATTTAAAGCTCCCTTAAATTCATCTTTAGATACTCTGTAATCAATGAAATGATCCGTAGAGCATCTGAAGATAAATTTAAGGAGGCCTTAAGTATAAGGTCCGACTATGAATATGGGCATTAATCTGCAGTTTCGTGAAATTGAAGCAGCCTTCGGCCCCCTTTCAATAAGACAAATGACTTCAATTATGAATTAAATTCGACGCGAAAGCTACCAGGGGTGTTCTCGTACGAAAATACATATTCAATAAGTGAGCGAGCGGAGTCTACGCTAAAGATAGCACGGTAACAATGTCGAAATTAGCGGCGGTTTCTTTCTATCAATTAGACGCGATGTAATATACCAGGAAACGCCGAACAATTATTGTTATCTGGCCCACATACTGGCATTGGGCCTGGCTGCAGCATCATTTTCCTCATCCCATCGTCCATTTGCCTTCATTGCATTCGCCGACGGGACGCTTTTTTTTTCTCCGTCACTTTGTCTGTCGCGCATCGTTCCATAGACGGAACGCGCGCTACAATTGCACGGCAAAAAGTCTCATGAAATTTATGCAGAATCGGAAAATGCAAATAGCGCGCACGAAAGGTCGATCGTTCGAGCAAAGCGACATTTGACAAAAAAAAATGTCGGCCATATCGATTGATTTTCCAACGATGTCAATTGAGAAAACAGTTATCAATTTTTCCTGCTTTCGAAATATGGATTATTATGCATGGGAAAAAAATCAAATTTGCGGAAGCAGAAGCGTCCGAAAATATTCCAAAAATCATCGAACGATACTTCAGGAACGGTTTTCTTAATAAGCTTAAAGTTATTTATATTCGATAAAAGAAACAAAAATTTTAATGATACACGCACTATCGATACGTTAACGTACCGTGTCGATACGTCAATAAACGTAACTGGTATGCGCGCGATCTAAACTGGTTAAAAGTATGGCATTACAAGTAATTAATTTGTTTATCGCTAGAACGACATCGTAGACCTAGTCAAATAGCATCGTACATTGGCGTTGGTCAGCAAGCATTGGCCGATCGAGCGAGTGCGCGCGACAACAGCGCGCGAAACAGTTGCATTGTCGCAGACGCTAGCGTAATAATTTCAAGTAGCTTGAGCAACGATTCTGTCCGCGGCATATATTACTGTCTTTCACGATCGCAAAGTATCGAATGCGACATGCAAGTTGAGCAATTGTACCAGCTATCCCCGAAGAATGTGTTTTACAATATCGGGAATTGTGCGATTTCCCAAAAAAAAAAATGCAAACTCCAAAACTGTCTTACCTGTGCCGATGACGTAATGCCCAGGTAGTTCTTTTCCCGATTTTATCAAATTCTCGATTCGTTCCGTTCGCAAATGGCATCGAGACATTATAAAATGCCTCGAGAATGTGTAGACTGCTGCTCGTGAAGTTGAGAAGGCAAATTTAGGTAGCCAGACAAACAAGGCCTCCTACTTCGCGCAGCGATTATTATTGTTCGTCGTGCTGCAACTCTAAATGAATGACCAGCCGCGATAATATGGCTCAGATTCTTATCTACGACACAGCCACAGCAGCAGAACGCAATGCGCGATTCGGCACGCTTACGTCACCGAATGGAGAGGAATTCAAACAAATTCAGACATTTACCATTCCCGGCGCGCAATTCCCTCTCCCCTTCCCCTCCCTGTCTCTCTGTAAATTTGATTTACGCAACATTCGAATACGAGACTGCAGAAAAAAAGTGTCTCTTTTGGATATAATCTCAAATCATTCACACGGGCCTCCGAAACATCGGATTGCTGCAATTATGATAATTTGCATGATTACGCAATTCACTTTGCATAATCTTATCGGGCGCACGGCTGCGCGATATATAAAGAACTTTGTAAAGCAAATAAAGTATTTTAATAGATGCATTTGAGTCAATTAAATTTCTAAACTTGGAATTTCCATATTAATGAATCGAATCGTTAATTACAACGTTTAGATACTGATAACATTGTTTTTTTTTTTAGAGAAACGCAAAGAGAAAAATTTGTAAATCTAACATTCACATTTCGACGTATATTTCTTATATTTTTATTTATTATTTCTTACATTCTTCATATTTTTTTTAAAAAGCTAATATATCGTTTGATATATCTTAAAATTAATGATTGCAGAAAATCGTGTAACAATTCTAATTTCCATTTCTGATTGTAACGCACTTCGCGTTCCAAATTAGGCTGTTACTTTTCAAAACCTTCGAATATTCGAAACTTCGAGGAATTTCAAGTGACGCAGGATTCTTCGAATTCTCAAAATTTCGAAGAATTCGAAGTGACAAAAGATTTTTCGAAGTTTCGATTATTCGAAGGATTTGAAAGATCAAAAAGACTTTGATTTTCGAAAATTAGAGATTCTTTTATTAGATGAGTAAAAAAAGAAAGGGAGAGAGAGAGAAAGAAAGAGGAAGAAGGGTTGTATACACAAAACGCAACATTTTTAACTGTATTCAAAACTTCGAGCCTTTCAAACTTCGAATTTTTTTATACGAAGCTTCGGAATTTGAAGCTTCAAAGCTTCAAATTGCTTAATCTTCGAATAAGAGTAATAGCCCTATTCCAAATACATTTGATTTGATCGCGAGGTATTTTTTTCATTATCAAAGATATCATAAGGCCTGAACCGGCGTGTGCAAACGAACGTCGCCACTATCGTTCGCGTTATTTGCGCGACCGAGTATCGGAGTGCAAGTGCGTTGAACCAAACAGCCTGTGACGATGAATCGTCATTAGGCGGATCGGCCGGACCCAACAACTTCATTGGAAAACGAGACACTGTGGCCCAGATATCGATGCAAATGCGTTTCAACGCCTCTGCCGGAACGTCGTGCCGCCGTCGCCGCCACCGCTACCGCCACCGCCATCATTCCGATACCAATTCGACCACATTGATACAGAGCCACGATCGCATTGACAAGATCGAGCTTTTCGTGTTGCACAGCAACGGAGACGATCGTATAACTTAAGATTTAAAAAACAATATGCATAATGTACATGACAAAAATTTTTATCTTATCTTATCTTATTTATATAATTATCTTAAAATAAACGTAACGTAAAAAAATGAAAATCAAATATAAATAAGAATTAAATATAAATAAAATAATAACTTGTAAGAATGCATTGCAGAATTTCTTTAAATATAAATCTTAAATTAGTGATTGAAATTTTTAGCTTATATATGTTTCATGTTTTATATATTTTTCAAAATCGTTTGAGAAATGAAATATGCCGAATCGCGCACGGTAGAAAAAGAAAGAATAGACCGCGAATAGACCGAGAGAGCCGTATGTGTCGGCAGTCCACGAATAAGCGTGTCAGCCTCTATTGGAAAATTAGATCCAATCTAATGCGAAGCGGCAGTCTCACGCTCGCGCGCGGCCAGACAGAAATTACGAAACCGACGACGATCGCGCGGATAATCTTGTAATGTTACAATAGCGCGAACGCGTGAGCGCGCACGCAACGTATTCCGCGCGCGGCCAACGAGGAAGAGCATTGACCATCGTACGCACACGGAAGTGATTAAGCCCTTCTTTAACGGAGCACGTATGGATTAACCCGATTAACTTATTCATCAGGGAGCGACGAAGCTGATCGTCCGCCTGTACGAGCGTCGCCTGACGAATGTCGCCAACCGATTTGCTCGTGAAGAATCACGCTCGTCAATGTTCTCCTTTTTTATCATATTAATTTTGCCCCGTTGCAGTATATCATAGAATGAAAGTAGCGCTTACAAGGGGAGAAAAAAATAATCTCGCTGACAAATATCCGCATTCACTTTTCATCATGGCTAACAAGGAGAATCGATCTTCGACATCTGGATTTTGCTCATTTTTTTTAATATACTGTTGTACACACCTCCTTAATATACTGTACTAATTAAGGCTCTTGGACGTAGTCATATTGAATTTATGACGTCAGAGGTAAGAAATGACACGCTGAATTTGCGTCCGTGTCATTAGGAAATAAATATAAATTTAGATAAAATAACGCATTACATTACTTTAATACACTTTTAATCCTTTCGTTCCCACGAGGCCCATATGGACTTCTTATCTTTCGACGGTACTTAGAACGAATCTATGTAACCTTAGTCATTAACTAAGCTACTATTACATTTACATTAATAATATTTAAGAGTACGTATAAATATTTTTGCTGTAGGGGAGACCATAGACCGGGACACCATAGACCACAAAAATTCAAGTTTGAAAAATTGCTTTTAAATACAAGATTTTTTTTATCTCATTTTTTTATAATTAAAGCACAATGTATATATTTCAAAATTTATTTAGTGTTTTTGGTAAATATTAATTAAGTTTTCAGAAAGAAATTAAAATACAATTTTTAGGAAATGACCTATAGTGCCCCATGCCCGGGGTATCATGGGTCTATCACTGGGGCACCATGGGTCATCCACAAAAATTATGTTTATCAAAAAAATAATGAGCTGGATTTATTTAAAAAAATAATGAATATTTACAAAAGTGAAAAGAAATTGTATTTTAGATATTTTTTTATTACAAAGTTCAAAACTAAATTTATTCAAAAAATTAAAGAAAAAGTTACAAAAATAAAAAGAAATTGTATCTTATATATTTAAGAAATTAATTGATTAATAATAATGTAAAATAACTGCTTTGTATTGTTCCGTTTAATCATAAATAGATTAGATGTGCGACCCATGGTGCCCCGGCATTAGATGACCTATCGTGCCCCGAATGCACGTAATATTGAAAACGATGGAACATAACGAAACAAATTAATGACACATAATTATTTGTAGTATTATAAAATGACAAAAGAAGCTAGAAAGTTGCTTCTAATTTTGAGAACATGTATATTTTTAATATTTTATTACAAAAATGATATTAAAAAATTTCTTACGCATCACCAAAACCATTTAAGTTACGTGCGTCTCAAGGTTACAAGTATTTTTCACTGATACCTACATATGAAGTAGGGACAATAAAATAATCGTCACATGATAACAGTTGGACCAATCTAAACATTCTAAATTATTCCAAAGAGTCAATGACCCATGGTACCCCATGACCTATGGTGCCTCGGCCTCCCCTACCTTTAATACCTTTTTTCAATCATAAAAAAATTTTTTTCTTACTTAGGAAAATAATTCGGGAACGAAAGGTTTAAAATACGGTAAATGTTATCCTTGATCTTTATTGATCAAGATTAGCATTTGTCGAATTACTAACCTTGATCAATAGAGATCAAGGATAGCATTTGCCGTATTTTAGAAGTGTACTAAAGTAACGTAATGTGTTATTTTATATTTATTTGCAAATGGCATGGTTACAAATTCAGCGTGTCATTTCTCGCCTCCGACGTCATAAATTCAATATGGCTACGGCGAGGATCCAAGAGTCTTAACTTAGTGTTCAATAACTCATACCAATGTGCAATGTTAATGAGATATAATTACTTAAAACTTTCCGTATGATATTGTGCTGAACCGATAAAAGTGATTATTAGGTAGTAAACGTAATCTAATAAGCATATTAATAAGAATAATTATGAAAAATATTCTGAAACCTAGTTTAATGTACAATACTATTGTTATTATATAATATTATATAAATAAATTTTATTTTGTAATTTGAAAATAATTTCTCATTATGCTCAGCACATTACATTTTAAATAATTTTAAATAATTATATCTTATAAATTATTGCGCGCGTTGGCATAATTTATTGTATTTTATATTAAAGATGTATACAACAACATATTAAAAATTAAGCAAAATCCAGGCTATTAAAGATTGATTCGCCCCTTATTAGCCATGATTAAAAGTAAATTTTTTGTCACCAAAGATTAATTTTTTAAGCTGGAAATGAAGCCTGAACTGCACAATCAATAAATTATAATTTATAACCCAAAATATGATTAATATTTTGCTTGTTTTACATAATATAGACTGCGTGCTAAGGCACACTATCGCGCGTTATCATCATCGCGACAAAATCCTTGGCGAGAAAACTTGACGTTGCACTTCTCCCAAATTGTCCTTAATTATTGCGACCTTTACATCTCTCTAATGCAGTACCATTGACCCTGGCTCAATATATATTTCGTCTGCCCCTTCCGAGAAGGCAATTATGCTTGAATTAGTAAATTAGCGCTGGCCTGCACTCCGCATTGTCAAAACTCGAATTGGAATCTGTGCCTTCCACTCGTCTCGTTCTGAAGCTACAATGTCAACTGTCTGCTCGCTCACACGTAACTATAAGTTGCATACAGCAGCAACACGTGCCATTTTTATCTCACACACGCACACACAAATCTTATTATTTTTATGTAACGGCTTATTTCTTATTCAACGTCTGGTGCACTCGTCGCGACTATTTTAAATTTAGGTCTCTAGACTTATCGATATCAATAACAGTCTACAAAAGTGGGAATTATATTGAAAAGTTGAACGCATGTATTAAATTCATAAGTAAAAGATCTTGAAAGGAAATTTAATAGAAAGGAAAAGAGCTCAAAATAACTAAAAAAGATACGACTTTTCGTCGTAAGAAAAATCATCAGGTGAAAAATAGAAAAATTTGTGCAAATAATTTTTTACCCCAATTTCTTTTCTCACTGCACCGCTTAACAATACAAATCTGACTTTAGAATTTTCTCCAATACTATTTTTACGCTTAAAGAGTTTCAACTCTCCTCATAGTCACTGCCATTTCACGCCTGCTTCTATTCATTCGCGTATTTATCAAGATGCGTGCGTTATCGCGGTCTCGAAAAATTCAATCTTATGCCAATGAGTGTCTGTTAGGTGACACGTATGTGATCATTTGTAAAGGCGAACTGTCTTCGTCAAGTATACATAAAAACGTCGGCTCTCTTTTCGCCTTGTTTTCGAGTTTCTCGCTCGTGGAACCGTTGAATTATTGATGAGCCGGCGATCGGCTCTGCCGGGACAACACGAATTCAGATATTATTCGTCTCGCGGACAGTCAAAAGCATCGCGATGGCGATCTCAACGTGATCGATGACCGGTTGTCTTGACCGGCGGTGTTCATCGAGGTCACCGATCTATGTGCAAGATAAAAAGAAAATACGATACCCTAAAAATTAAAATCGCATGAAAACAGACGGTGTCGCAGTACTTATTTAATATTTATTTGCACGTAGAATGTGTATTTCCCAGAAAACAAAAAAAAACAACGGAGAGAAAAAGAAAAATACAAAATGTTAAAACCGCGACTAGAGAATGAAAAATTAATGAAGCAAATTATCATCTTTGCAAGAATATGTTAATGATATGTAAGAGACACGTGACTCATTATGACAGCTGGCGGTTGGTAATTGGTAGGTCCCAAGTTCCAATCACCTTACATATACATGATTTTTTGCTCAGACGGCTGTGTCTATTTGATCGTTCGTATTTTACTTTCAGATTACATAATATTATGAAAATCTTTCCATTTCTCATGGATCTCGACAGGTTCGATACATTTTTTGCGTTTATATAACGGGAAATTGAAAAAGTGGAAAATGTAATAGAAAACTTAATACTTTTTGCTCCTTTATGTTTCAATTTAATATTTAATTATTGAAGCGTTTATAATTTTTATTATATTACAATAGAAAAATTAGTAACTAAAAATTAATACATTCAGACATTATTCATCAACGACATCTATTGAGGTACAGGTTTTTGATAATAAAAAATGATATGTCACGAATAAAACTGTTTATTTAGGGCCGTATTCATAGTCGAATCTGAAGTCTGTTCTTAAGATGATCTTGGTCCAGGCAGCCTTATTCAATCAAGATCATCTTAAGAGTAGATTTCATAGTCGTGAAACAAGGCAATCTTCACGAAGATTTCGTTCAAGGAAGTGTTATTTGATTTGAGGTCGCCTTGGTGAAGATCGTATTTAACACGACCGTACTTATTCTCGATCGGCTGCTTCCGTATTCTTTCCGTTGGTTCCTCCAATAGGAACACTGATATAATGGAGGATTTATTTTATCAATTAAATAATTATAATATTACAGTTATTGTAATACAAAAATAAAATAAATTTTTAAAAAATGTTACACACGATTATAAAAATTTTGTAGAAATATAATCAAAAGCTTCAGTTTTAGCCGAATCGCTAGTAAATATAATTTGTACCCAAATATTGCATTAATGATCATTTTTAATTTGATTTTGTCTTAATGTTTTAATAATAACATTTACAAAATTCATTATAAGTTTTATCAGCATCTAATGTAATATTTACATATCCGGAAAAACATCCAGATAGCACACAATATTCGTGATAAAAATTTATAAATATTTGTCTATTTATTTTTTAAAATATGACAAATATTTTATATGTATATGTAAAAGAAAGAAATAATAAAATCTTTATCCTACATATTATTAAAATATGGACTA